>JAYMSW010000048.1:0-35589 GCA_036897725.1 Erodium texanum
TGCTGTGTTTTAGTTTTTAATTGTGTTTTTGTTGTTTTTAGTTAATAAGTTACCATCATCGGCTGGTTTTATTGCCAACGTCGGTTGGTATAGTCACAGACGTTGATCTGTTTAGATGCGTATTTCAATGCGTTTTCAGGTCCTTTCACTTAGGTCTAGATACTAAGCGATACGCGAGCTATACTATGTGAGAAGCTGACTACAGGAAGTATATTTCCATCAAGTCTAGGTTTGTAAGGATTTTTGCTTTGAACAACCGATACTATGTATATCTTATGGTTGATATATAAAATTGATAACTTTTCTCAAAAAAAAAAAAAATACTAAACCATAAGTTTACCAATGATACACAAAAATATTAATAACGACAAATTATCCATTCTCGATCTAAAACATAAGCTAGCATAACTACCTGGCTTTATAACCAAACTTAATTATTAACACTCATCATATGAACGTACAAAATTGATGATTGACGAATATAAGTTAAGAACACAAAATATTAAAGAAACGATGTTCAAGTCTACGTATATGCATACATTTTGACCCGTAATCTAAGGAGAAAGATGGTACCATGTTGTTCCGTACCGTTTATTTAGCCTGGTTTCCATCGTTAATTTGTTAAGTCAATGTATTGATAATTCAAAGAATGTATCAATTAGTACATTATCCTTAGAATCTACTAACATGCAGCACTTCAACTTGATCAAAGTCAAGGAGTTTCTATAACGTTAATTTGGTTTGTTCTTGTTGACTTTGGGGACCTTAAACTGGTTTCGATACCCCTAGTTTATGCCTCCGTTTTGGATTTAGAATTATACATGTGTGAAAAGTCTGAACTAGTTGGGTCAAATATAGGAGATAGGGTACATGGGTTTGTCACAAATTGTTGATACAAACCATGTGGATATGTGGGTTGTGAACTCAATCATTGGGTCAAGCCTTAGTTAATGCACACACCAAATTGGACCCTATGCTAACTTTACCCCAAACTGATCCACACTAGCTACTTCCTATTTTCGTGCCCATGTGATCTCTACCCCTTTCTCATCCTCATTTTCCCCCAAGAGCAGATCCAACGCAGACTACTGCGCTGGGTGATTTAGGCGAAAAATGGAGTTTTTTTTTTTGGGCTACTCGACCAGCCCTTGGTCGAATGGCTGGTCGATTCGGGCAGAGCGAGTCGTCTGGGGGGCGTGAACTGGAGCAACTAGGCTACGCTCAGCTGGTCAACTAGCTAGTCGATCCCATTAAAGCCCAATCAACCTCAGTTTCTTCATTTTCAGGTTAACAAGAGTTTTGTTTAGGACACATACCCTACACCCATTAAAGGAAAACCACATGGTTCAGGCCCAATTCAAAGCCCAATCAAGCTCACCTTCTTCCTTTTCAGTTCAACAAAGTTTCGAGCCCATAAGTGTTTTGTATGAAATATACCATTGTGAATGAGAGCTTCTCATTAAAACTGAAACTAAGACAGACACTGAGTCACTGACAAATAAATGCGAGACCACGGCATAATTGACCATGCAACATATATGGTGACAAATTATACAAAAATCCGTGCTTGATTGTTTATGCAAATAAAAACAGGAGCATGCTCTGCTGAATTTCTACTCAAGATGATAAGTTTACCTCAAGAAAATGCTACACAGCCTGCCTTAGAGTGAGAATGTCATTACGAGGATGAGCTACTTCCACCAGAACATCAATTTCATCTCCGACCACTGCTCCCGGAGACACCAATGCAGTGTCTTGAAATCCAACCTGCAAGATCATCCATTTTACTCGACAACCAACAAACGTAGTAAAAGAAATAGTAATGTGACATTGGAAATCTCCTTTTTCTGGAAATAGAATATTAGAAATAAAAGATGGAATCAAGCTCATGAGGTGCAATGCTTTGTTTATGTACTCTTGTAATCAGGATGGTATACCCAATATGGTCAATATTGTATCTATATCGGAGGATTTTATCAAAGGCAATTCATGGGTTTTTTGTGTATGTTTTGAAGTATTATGTGCACCATTCTTATAAGTGCGTGCTAATGCTCCTAAGCAACAACTGAAACCTCAACATCATATAGTACTGGACCTAGGTCTTCAGACCTCGGTTCAAGTCCCAGTAGTGGTCCCTCCTTATTGATTTCTTCCTAACTTCTATTGTGCTTCTCTCCATTCAGCCCTTCTAGGGCCTTTCTCAAAATGGGGGTCACAAAAATTTGATTTCTTTTTGGTGCTTCCTTGCTTCTACATAAGCAAGGTCTTAAGACCAAATGCTTTTATACACCTTATTTAGCCGATAAAAAATAAAGTAATGAAGATAATAAAGGGATATTGAAGGATTAGAGCAATTTAAAGGAGAAAAATATGCTTCGATTTGAAAGACATGTTTTACGTGATAAAAATACTTGAAGCTATCTCCAGGCTCGGTAGGCTCTCAAGTATAAAACAGTCACAGTGCAATATGATTCACTAAAAGTCTAGTCATGTGATTCATCGTGAAAGCATAACAAAACAGGACGTACTATAATGAGCTTACCTCAACCAAAAACACAGATGCAATGCTATCTTTGATAAATCTGAGGATCAAAGCACGGAATGTTGTTTCATTTTGTTGCCTTCTAAAGTACTCTATCATCCAATAACGAAGCCCATTATTGGTGATTTTCTTTGCTAGTCTAAATTGCATATTTACAATTGCTGCAATCCCTTCCAGCTGACCAGTTGTGAAAGGAAGAGAATCGCCTCGAAGAAATGCTTTCACCTAGAAAGGCATGCAATGTCAAAACGATCAAAAGAATTCACTCTATTGTCAATTTTAAAACACATTTACTGTAGGTTTTAAAACACACATATGTACTGTAGATTTTAAAACACACACATGTACTATAGTGTAACTTAAAAAGAGAAGGTTATAAGCCATTCAAATGAAACTAATGAAATAAAATATAACAATTTTGTTGGGTTGAAGGTATCCACATGCTAGTAGTGTGTACTGGCCATAGGATTTTAATTTTAACGGCTGAGGATGAGATTAAGTTAATCTCAGCTTAAGTTTGGAAACATCTGAACCGTTTAAAAACTATATTCCAATGAACACAAATGGTTTTCAGATTGTTACTCGTTGTGTATAACTATAGTAAGGTAATATGCTCCCAGAAAAGTAATGCTATATCATGAGACATGAAATTTTGCACCCTTGGCCACTTCTGGTGAAATGCAGTACTAATATCTAGCACCTTTTTCTTATCTGCACGTCTGTTTCTGTAAGAGAGAGAATGAATTGGGTCTTTCTTATCTGCATGACCCTGTTGTAAGTTTTAGAAGAGCAGTGAACAAATTTAAATGGCTTCCAAAACCAATTTGTCTTCTTTACTCAATGAACTATTACCACAGAGAGCTAGTTCTGTAGTGCATTCATGCTTGTGCAATTTGACCAGATGAAAGTTACCTGATAATGAGCAAGAAGATCCATGTATCTACGTATTGGAGACGTAAACTGAACATAACCAGGAACCCCTAAATTCCCATGTGGTATAGGTTTCCTAAAATCCATTTCAGCAGCACGCATCATTTTAAAAAGGGCAGCATTCCTAACAGGTCCTTCTGGAAGATGTGCAAATGAAGATAGGTCAACATCCGATCGAGGCTGTCCTCGGTAGGGTAAGGGAATGTCATGGGCGGAACCAAAAGTGGCCATGACTTCCCCACAAAGTATCATCATCTCAGAGACTAGTCGCATTGCAGGGTCAGCTTGGTTTTCAACATAAAGACTAATAGAAGGTTCTGGGTCCTCCGAATTTGTCACTTTGATGCGAACATCTATACCTGGTGTGTAAATTGCACCCTGAAAATTATATAAAAAACCAATATTATGATTTGTATATCTATTTGTAACAACTTTCAACAATCCATAGCAATCATAGTCCATAGACCCAACATTACAAATGAAGTATGAAACTATGAGTTATGACAAGGACATTAGAAGAGGAAAAAGATCCATAAAAAGGTTACAAAAGGTGAGGATACTATAGATGATAAGCATTCCTATCTAAACATACAGTGAAGAAGCAGAGGATGGTGGTAACAGGAAAAACAAAATAAAAAAAAACAAAGAAAAGAGCAATTAATTCATAGTGCCTATGGACACACAGCTCCAAATTTGAAGAATTAAAACATTAGATAAATCTTAAACATTTTGAACCTAACCTGTTCTTTGCGCCACTTTAACCGTAGAGCTGCAGCCTCTGATAAAATTTTCAACTCAACCTCCTCTTCCAGGTTCATATAAATCAGATCTGATGCACTCTCATAGGTCAGCATGTACGTGGGTTTAATGATTGAATTATCCACTGAATATTCCGCAATGCTGTTGTACACATTTTAGGAATAAACGACTCTTTGTTACCAGAATATAACATCAAAAGAGCCTGGAAATCATAACATAGACTTAACCATTCATCTCCAAACATAAAACTCTTCTAGATCAAACAGTGATGACGAACTGGGAGCAAAGTTCTAAGAAAATTTCCTCACCGAAGTTCAAAATAACTAACTGGCATAGCATGATTGTCTCTTAACCAAAATGGTCCACAAATATACAAGTGATATGACAACCAACAAAAACAGTGGTATAGAGCATCTTCTGATTACAAAATTGCTCCACATTCATAAAATTGTGAGCAGTGCAGACTCATTATACTAACATCTCAAGCCTACTTGACTTATTTTAATCATTGAACTTCCTGAAGTCATCTGAACTCCATAAGTCTCCTACACTGATGCTAGTGCATTTAGGCAGGAACCGTTAGCCCATATCCTAAGCCAGATTCATTAATTTCCATTTATGTACAAGCATAACATTTTCATTCAGCAAACTGAACTTTAATAGAAACACACCAAATTATTTTAAATGTACCTGCCATCAGGATGCAGCACAACAGATACCGTAACAGCATTGCAAATCTCTCCTTGTTTCAAACTCATTCCCTCCATTGCCAGTTTCTCTGGAAACATAGGATATGTGGCAGTGGGCAAGAAAATAGAAGTTCCTCTTGACCTTGCCTCCCTGCAGAAGATTGACTACATGAAGACTATGATATATCAAAAAGGTTCTATCAGTAATTCCTAAAAATATATTAGAACACACCTATCCACTATGCTCCCAGGTTGGACGTATCTAGCTGGATCCGCTACATGTATCCAAACTTTAATCCGGCCATCTTCCAACCTTGTTGCACTCAGAGCATCATCTAACTACATATTGTAGCTAGGTTAGCAACTTGAGATAAATGGTTCCCGATTAAACAAAATCTAATTGTAAAATCACTGAGGGAATTTATATATCTCAACTTGGAAATCTTTTGATAGAGTGACAATTACCTCATCAGCATCATCAACATCGATGGCATAAACTTTTAAGTGAGTAAGATCCTTTCTGTTGATCTGAAGATAAAGTGCACCACATGAGCATATTGTCGCACAAACAAAAAAGAAGTTTCAGATGATATGCTGATGTAACATCAAAATATTAACATATATTGTGTCCTTGGCTTTTATTTCCCAATAAAGGGTTTTACTAATGCCTGGCTGTTTGCCATGCACAAACATCAATGTAACATAACTCTCTTACGGCGAAATTGACCAACACATCTCCCCATAAGAACCCAATAATCTATTTTTTCAGGGAAAAAAAAGAATCTTTTCCTTATGGACAACTGCCATAAACAAATTTAAAATATTTAATACCTGAGGGGCAGGAGGGAACCAAAACATTAGAATTTCAAAATTCTTATATGATTTTGAAGTAGAACTAGTATCTCCAGTAGTGAACCATTGGCATCGAGAAACTTCAGTAGTCATGTTCCTATAATATAGCAGGGTTACCTGATCTGGGTCAGAAGATTCTGACAGAAGATCCTCAGCAGCCAATATTATCTCGTCTGAGTGATCCGTACGAATATTGAGCTTTAACAGTTCAAGGTTTACATGCACGGGGAAATACCCAATATCAATGAGAAGATTTAGAGCCGAAGATGATGCTTTTGCCCTTCCCAATTCCTTAAGAATCTGTCAACCAAAACTCAACATCTCATAAAAAGCATAAATAGTCAGTCAATCAATACACACAGAACAAATGAACAAGAATGTCACTGAAGAAATAAACTATACTAAGATTGTCAAAACTGAAAATTCTAAACAAGCTATTGGTATTTACATCTTATCAACCGACAACCATAACCAACTTTTTGATTGCACCACAATAAATTTGCTATGTAGTAAGAGTCTAAGAGACAATACCATCTCAGCTGTCTTCTTTTCCTCATCAGTTTGGTATCCATCAATCGCATACGCTTCAAGAGATTCTACCCTATATCTGTTTTTTTCTTCAGCCAACCATGATGATTTGGAAGGTTTAGCATTTGGAGGCATTGCCTTGGCAGACTTCAGTAACTGTACGAACTCCTGAAGTTCCTTCTCAGCAGCTTCCTTTGCACTCTTCCTATGTACAAGCTCTTCCACCTTGTTTTCAAACAAAGGAGGCCCCAGATAATAACAAAGAATAGATAATAAATAAATAAATCAAGCATAGGTGAGCATGCATAGCACGGGTAAAACTGGATTAGTGTAAATTTCTAAGATGTCACTCAGACTAACTACAGTCAACTATTCATGAAATGCATCACATAGTATGAAGACCATCAATCACTTAACAAAAAGTATGTCTTAGTTATTGTAGTACACATAGGTTGTCTGAAGAGGGGAGGCTGACGTAATTTACTCGAATCATAATTGCCACGTAGACAACTGTTATGAACCCCACATCTGGATCTTGTTAAGGACCCTAATATTCGGAACTGTTACTACTTCCCTCTCGGAATGGGGACATGCCCTTCTTCCGACAGCTAGTTCGCTAGAGAGAACTCAAGATCTCTTATAACAAACATTTTCCCCAATTGATAATTTTATTCATACGCCAGCAGTTGAATATATAGACCTCCAGATCCAACACTTACGGAAATATAGGAGAAGATCATGGAATAGATGCAAAATAATGAAACGCCAAAATTTCCAACTTCCCCGGACTTCCCATGCGTGGTACTTGTAGTTGTAGTATTGCCCATAACAAACAACTCTTAAAAGAATTGGTCACAAATATTTGATATAAACTATTTCCCTATAGGCCAGATATGCAGTTTAACATCTATCAGATGCACATTCCAAAAACAAAACAAAATACATTATATGATATGATATAATCTAACTTCCACCATATCAGAAAGAGCAAATAAAAAAGAAGTAAATACATGAAACATAACCAGAACATACCTGAGCTACAGGCCGAGGTACATAAATAGAACGTGAGTGCTTAGTCGCTTGAACAGCAAAGTATATTTCGTCTTTTGAAAGTAAAAGATGGGCAGAATAGCAATTAACCGGCTCCGCAGAAGCAAATATCATCTGTAATATAAGCTTTTGATGTCATACAAGGAGGAATGAGCAATCATATAGAAAAACAACAGTGAGCAACTGGATCACCTCAGCCAGCTCTGAAACCGTCACTGACTTATTCTCTTCAAGAAGCTCAGCCCAAGCCAACTCAAGCAGTGATGGGTCCTGCACCAAACCAGCAAACATTCACCTCTACCATTCAGCCACCAGATGGAAGAGCAATATTGTCCTCAAATATGCAAGAACTAACCAAATTTTCCGATGCTTTCTGTATGAAGTCTGAAATATCATTGGGGTTGAATTTTTGAACCCCTGGAACTATAAAAGTTATTTGTTGTGGTTTGATGGATGATGAGACCCCATTCTGCCATATGAAGACCAAAACACAATTAAGAATTGCTATTAACTTTAGTTCCTAAGCATTTGATGAGAAAACAATAAGTTCCAACACCTAGCAACCTATTCAACATGCCGGATTACTTGTTTCTACTAGAACCTGATCAGAAACCATCCAGTTTTTCTTTCCATCCGGTCTCTGGGCAACTCCAAGTAAAATCCTCTCAGAATCTTTCTTGAACTCCAGCAGCGACCCCTCCTTCAGCACTTGATTCTCGAGCTTTTCCTCGAGAAGCTCGCCACTGCTTGTCAATCCCGCTCTGCAAAGTTTAACACATTCTCTTAGAATTACACCCTAATTTTTAACGATATAAACATTTGCATTCTCAAAATACACCTTCCAACCAGGTTCTCAAAATCACAGATAAACAAATGGTTCGTATTTTGGCATGGTTGCATGCTAGGATTGATAGCTAAACTATTCTTATTACTTGCAGTGAAAATGTTTTTGGGCTGTGAACCTGAAAGCTCCAGTACTAACTAGCTCAAGACTCACTGAGACATGATCTGATATAACAGAACTATGAACAATGAAATTTTTCAGAACAATTTAATTAGTTGCAAATCAATGTTCAAACAAGAGTTCTTGTGAAACTTTGTAAGCTAAAATCAAGGCATAGCAGCTGGAACAAAAAACACATGCAACATGAAACCTTCAGGAAAATTCACAGTTCTTCTCCTGTGCTCAGCAGTCCATTTCCAGCTACTTTTCATACCTCATCTCAAGTTAATATTACACACTCCTTATTGCAGTTGCGCAACTTTACTCATCCGATTGGTTCCATTTTCATAATCAAAAGTTCATAATCGCAATCAATTTCGTTGAAAAAGACAGTAAACGTACTCGGAGGTAGAGCAAATTAGTTTCTGCTTTCTCCGTATGCGCGAGGCTTCGATCTCTTCCATGACGCTATCGACGAGGCTGTGAACCGTACAAATCCGCAAGCAATCGCTGCGGTTGAGTAGGAGCCGCCGCCGCCACCGCTGCGAATCGAACCGAGACAGCGAGAACCGAAGCTCCAGCGAGGTCCGGAAATGGCTTAGACAGCAGCGGAAGACGGAGAGAGGCGGAGACGCGGCGGAGCGGAACATGGCGCAGCCGTTCGCAGCTCGAACCGCCATCATGGAGCCGTGCGAATAGCTGGAGAAGAGGGCTTGTAGGTCATGCGCACAGAGACGATAGTGGCTCAGCGAGTGGTCGAGAGACGATGAGAGTGTGCCGTTTTTGCCTTCCTGGAAGTGTTTTTCTAATCTTCAGCTCGCTGCTCGCGCGCCTGTGGATGGATGGATAGTGCGCGACGTTTAGTGTGTGCTATGCTGATCGGAATTACCATATTGCCCTCCATTCTTTTTCTTTCTTCCTTCCTATTTAGTAACGATTTTTATTGTCTGACTGATTAACCATTTGAACATTAATCTATTAATTTAAGGTTCGAGTATTAACAATGGTATCTTTATATACAATTATGTCTTGTGTAATCTCGTAGTTTTGATGCGTTTGCTGTGGTTGTTAGTGTCAGGACAGTTGAACCGAACCCAATTGTCACCCGCATTTAATAAAACGATAGGGGTACAAACTAGTTGAATTGACTGTGAAGTTACTATCATTAAACTTGATTTTGACTCAACAAAAAAATAAGATTTGAAAGCTAAACATTAGATTCAAATTCAGGTGGAGTTCAATTATAACAAACTTGAATTGAATATTAAACGAATCAAGATCAACCTGCTCATTAAAGACACAACTCCTTTACAACCCTAAAAACAAATAAAAACATCCATATTTTTAATCATCAGAAGTGTTTATCAATAATATAAAGTTAACACAACAAAAAGTCCCTCTAATTTAATACTAGAGCTTGAATGGAAGGTTAACAGACATATTTGGCACAGAACAGAGCATGTTCTATACACAACTTTAACTGAAACTGAGTATTCAAACTACACTGTTAACAACAGTAAATAACAACACATCATATATATACTAACACAACCCTTGACTGAAACTCCAAGCATTCCCAAGCCTCTCACACTACTCAGTACTCTCTGAAAGTCAGGTTCAACCGCCCCGGGCGAAGATTTGTTTCTTCAAGCAAAGCCTTAGGAGCAGTATCTGATCGAATCGAACTCACTCCATGAAAAACATGCCTAGACTTCCCACCAAAAATTAAAAGATCGCCTGATTCCAGCACAACCCTCTCCGCTTTCTCCACATCTCTTTCATCACCGTACAAGAACTCTGCAGAATCTCCGATTGAAAACGACACCACAGGCAAGCCTTTCCTGAGACTATCTAGAGATTCATCTTTATCCTGAAGAACAACCAAAAATGTTAACAGTACACAGAACACTCAAATTTTGAATCACATAGAGAATGTCTCTACTACCTGATGCAGGCCTAGTCTCCCAGTTGCTGTGTAAAAGTTTATGATGCAGATGTTTGGTGACATGCTTGGAAGTGCATTTTGAATGTTTGTGACTTTGGTTTGTGTTCTTATAAGGGTGTGAGAGTCTTCTATGGCTTTCAGGACGAGCTGGCTAAACATATTGGGGATTTGGGGCGGTGTGGCATGATCGTGTGGGCGGATATCTAAATATTTGCTTGTCTCGGGATCCCAATTTTTACCAAGGCACATCATCTTCAAATGTAGTTCTCTTCCATCACCATAACCCGGTTGGTAGAAACCTCCGGTACCTATTCCAAGGTCACGGCTTTGCTTCACTATTTTGATCTAATATCACAATAAAGGACAGAAGATATCAATCTTACAAATATAGCGAGTTGATGAATTATGATGTATTTTTAGCATACTAAATAAGATACTATCATGGATGGGATTAATTTAACATCAATAACTTGTATGAAACATTGCGATATTGCATTTCTCTTCTTTCTGATTCAAAAAAAAAAAAAAACTTGTATGAAACATGTCAATGTTTTTTCTAGGGTAAATTGCACATAACTATCTTTATGATTTCCCACAAACACATAACTACCCTTATGAATTTCCACATGTCACCATTGTACAAAATACACAGAAGCCATCAAAAACTTCGTTTTACACATGTGAATGTAAATTCTAAAATATCCGAAAACTCCCCACTCTTACATTTTACTCCTTCAATTTCAATCCAATCCGTTCTTGAAATCCTCCATTGACTCGTATTGAAATCAGAAGATAAAATGATAAGAATGGGTAGTTTTGGGATATTAATAAAATTTTAAACTCTCGTGACGATTTTTAAATTTTTTTTGATGCTTTCCGTCTATTTTGCACATGATAAAATATGGAAATTCAGAAGGATAATCATGTGTTTGTGGAAATTCACTATGGGATCATGTGTTTATGGGCAATTCATAAAGGTAGTGATGTGCAGTCAACCCCCCATTTTTTTTCAAGCAACTCCTACTCCCTGACATTAAGCCGGTATTAACAATAAATTTGGCCCTATTTGATAGAAAGGCCATAACAGTATATTGTCCAAGAAATACAGAGAGAGCACAAAGAAGCACCTGATCATTGAGGGAGAGGAACTTCTTGAGGAGAACCATCCCTGGCCTCAAGACGCTTCCATGTTGACCTTCATGAGAGCGTTTGATTTCATTCCTCTTTTCTCTGTTACTTTCCAGCAAAGAAGGCCTCAACTTAAATGATGATCCACCTTTCGATGGGCAGAGATCAAAACGCTTGAATTCTTCCACTTTCTCAGGATGATCAGAATTTCCAGTATCTTCACCATTCTTCCCAACTCCAACTCCAGCACCAGATTTTGAATTTAATCTAGATTCATCCTGCTGGGACATAATCTTTACCTTATCCGAAAAATCATGAGGCAACCCCACACTATCACCTGTATCATCACCACACTGGATTGTTCTTGCACCTGGGTTTTCAGGATCATTGGACCACCGGACGGAGTCTGAAGCAACAGGATTCACAGAACTTTGTCCCTGCTGATGTCTTATTACATTGGAAAATCCAGCACCACCCCTGGATGCGGGCTGCTTCTGCTTATACATGTTCCTTGGGAAAGGCTTTGGCTTAAAATGACTAGAAACACCGCCATGTGATCTCTGCTGTGAATTTGTTCTTCCACCTCGAGACATACCATAACTACAGCCAAAAGAATCATCTCCATCAGCTCCAACCTGTAGTTTGTCAAATTGGAACAACAGTCAAACCCAGTGCACAAACCTGAATTCCAAGACATGCAAAGGATCAAGCAAACTGATCAACATAAGCCTCAATGAAAACAGTAATAACACGTCATCTTCATAATCAATAAATGTGGAACCACGCCCAACAAAGAATACATAATAAAGTTGAAAGAAAATTTCCCATTATCATAAAAGGAATTAAATGTGTGACCAAAAGGGCAGCTTTCATGCACCAAACAAAATAAAACCAAAAGGGTACCCAGGAACACAAAAACTAAGGATACCCAAGATGTCATATTCTAAATTGCCTAACTGATCAAAGTAAATCCCAAGGAAAATAGTAACAACACAACATGTCACGTTCGTCATATCAAATTGCTTAACCTCTTTCACGTGCTTAGGATGATTGGGATTTCCAGTATCTTCAGTATTCTTCATACCCTTATTCACAGAATCCCAAACTCCAACTCCGGCTCCAGATTTTGAATTTGATCTAGATTCATCCTGATGGGATATGACCTTTACCTTTTCCGAGAAATCCCCACATAATGCCACACTATCACCTGTATCATTACCACCGGTAGGATTAACAGAGCTTTGTCCCTCCTGGTGTCTTACAACATTGGAAAATCCAGCAGCACCACCGGATCCTGGCTGCTTCTGCCTATACATGAACCCTGTTGAAGGTTTTGGCTCAAAATGGTTTGAAATACCACCTTGTGATCTCCGCTGTGGATTTGTCCTTCCACCTCGTGACATCCCATCGCTACTGCCAAAGGAATCATCCACAGGGTACCCATCAGCTCCAACCTATTGTTTGTTAAATCAAAACAACAGTCAAAATCAATGGACAAGCCTGAATTCCAAAACATGTAAAACATCAAGCAAACTTGCTCAACATAAATACCAATGAAAACAACAACACAACATGTAATCTTCATCATCAATGTAATCAACTTGGTGCTTTCCTTCTGATCACTAAACCCAAACATAGAATACATACTACAGATCAAGGAAAATTTCCAATTAACACTGAAGAAAGTAAATGTGTAACCAAAAGGACACCCAACATGTCATACTCTAAATTGCTTAACTGACCAGTGTAAATCCCAAGGAAAACAGTAACAGCGCAACATGTCATATTTGTCACCGAATGTAATTTTCAATGGGAAGAGATCAAATTGCTCAACATCTTTCATGTGTTTAGGATGATCCGAATTTCCAGTTTCTTCAGTATTCTTTGTAGCCTTATTCACAGATTCCCCAACTCCAATACCAGATTTTGAATTTGATCTAGATTCATCCTGATGGGACATTACCTTACCTTGTCCGAGATATCCCCACATGCCACACTATCACCTGCATCATCACCACCTGTAGGATTAACAGAGCTTTGTCCTTCCTGGTGTCTTACAACATTGGAAAATCCAGCAGCACCACCGGCTCCTGGCTGCTTCTGCCTATACACAAACCCTGTTGAAGGTTTTGCCTCAAAATGGTTTGAAACACCACCTCGTGATCTCTGCTGAGGATTTGTCCTTCCACCACGTGACATCCCATCATTACTGCCAAAAGAATCGTCCACAGGATACCCATCAGCTCCAACCTGTAGTTGGTAAATCAAAACAACAGTCAAAACCAACACAACAACATAGTCAATTGGGTATGGCTCCGTGAACCAAATGCAGGTCACTTTTGAGTCACTCACATGAATAATTGTTCCCCATTGTAAAACAACAGTCAAAACCAACGCACAAACCTTAATACAAAGACATGTAAAACATCAAGCAAACTGATAGGCATAAATCCAATGAAAACAGTAACAACACATATCATCTTCATCATCAAATGTAATCAATTTGGTGCTTTCCTCTAATCACTAAACACAAACGAAGAATACATACTACAGTTGAGTGAAACTTTTCAATTAACACCGAAGAAAGTAAATGTGGAACAAAAAGGGAAGCTTTCATGCATCAAACAAAATAAAACCAAAAGGGTTGCTAGGAACACAAAAAATCAGATTACCCACTGATCTACTTCAGACAATTAGCAAGCTTACCAAGTGCATGTTACAAGTAACCTCACAAAACTCCACAAAAAGTTGCATGTAATTAATACAATAACAATGCTTAAACCAAAAATGGAGTAATTAAAGACAAACCAAACTAGCTTTACCAAATCTCCCATGAAATACAAAGACCCACTTTTAATTTTCCAAAGAACACAGAATCGAAAACCTGAATCGAAAAACAGAACTGAAATGAATGAATAGAAACAGATTGGTTTTGGTAAAGTTACATGAGCGCGATAATGCGGCGATCGGCCGCCGGTGGGGCGTGGAGAGCGTCCTCTAGGAGTGTATTGCCCTCGGCCACCGCGTTGATTCATGCTCGAATCGAATCAGCGGATCGATTTGGCGCGGAAATTGGGTTTTGTGACTGTTCTGTTGACAGGTCTCTATGGCTGTGAAGAAGACGAACTCAAAAGCCAGTGACTCGTAAGGACACAGGGACGAAGACTATAAATAATAGCGAATTTATTCGAGGAGGTTTTGCGCCATTTTCAATATAAATATATTTATTAAAAATACTTATTTCTACAGACAATGCGTTTTATTTGCAAAAACCATAAATTACAGAAAAGGCCCAAAACTTTATGTATTTCCAAAACTGAGGCCAAAACAAAACCATAATTGGCTCCCGATTCAGTTTCAGGTTTTCATGCTTCATCACCCATGGCGCAGATCCGATAAGAAGAGCTTCGAAAACCCTAAATCTCTCACGAATAAGCCCTCTCTTGCTCTCTCTAGCTTCCATTTCGGTATTAACAGGTGAGCAATAACGCCTAGATCTCTTCTATCGATCGTATATTGTTCTCTGCTATATCCGATGCTGTATCTATCAAATTTCTGTGTTTTTTGTGCATTTTTTGGTTATGATCTTGCATGATTAGCCTCATTTAGAGAAGATTTGTGATGGTTAAATGCTAGATTTTGTATTCTGAGATTTGCATCCCCAGTTTAAGATTGTTCGGCATTTCTGGTTTCTGGAATTTGGGGGAAATTTTGAATTTTTGATCTAACAGTCTGAAATTACTAGAGCATTGAATTATGATCTGCCTCTGAATTGGGTAATTGTTAACACCAATTTCAGTATTTCAATTTTGGATTTTTTTTTTGTATGAACAAATACATAATGTTCTTAGCTTGTACATTATATATGTTGCAGTGGGTTTGTATAGCTGGGAAAAGGTGAAGCAAAGATGGTGAAGCTGACAATGATTGCTCGTGTTACCGATGGTCTTCTGTTAGTGGAGGGACTCGATGATGGGCGTGATTTAAAAGATGCCGAGTTCTACAAACAGCAAATCAAGGCCTTGTTTAAGAACCTGTCAAGAGGCCACAATGAGTCTTCGAGAATGTCTGTTGAAAGCGGCCCTTTCATCTTCCAGTATCCTAATGCATTTGGCTGCAGATAATTAAGTGCCATCACATTGAAATGTTGTTTCTGTTTCTATGTTTATGATAAAGGGTTTGTTGGGCTGATTCCAAGTATTGATATTGTTCTCTGCGTATCACTCTCTTTTTAATAGTTCCTAATATCTGTAAGGTTTGTTTCTCATGGTTATTGCTTGCTACCGATCTTTTATATGTCAAAGTGTCTCAACAATATGTTGGTTATGTTTAGTAGTTTAGTAGTTTAGTCATCTAGTTGTTTTTGTTTCATGGCAATGTAGATTTGTCTGGATGTATGTTTGCATGTTAAAAATTGTGCATACATTATCTGTTCTTATGCTGATGCATGTTAAGACTTACATTTCAGTTACTTGCATTGTGCTACTTACATGTCATACTTTTTATTTATTACAATTCATACCTAACTTTGTTCCTAGTAAATCTTGTTTGGAACTGCACCGGAACCGCAATGTTTTACCTTGACCCAAGTTCTCAGTTATATTATAGAAGGGCATGTTTGCTATTTGACAATGTGCGATCGTGCGTATCCTAAGAAACTTGCCTTTCAGTACTTGGAAGATCTGAAGAATGAATTTGAGCGTGTTACTGATGAGAAGCAAATTGAAACTGCTGCAAGACCTTATGCCTTCATCAAATTTGGTAGGCCTCACTTCCCCTGTATTCTTTGTATATATGCTTGTCATGCCATACAGCTTTTTGTGTTGTTCTTTCTCTGACCTTGTGTTTGATTCATTTGTTGTGTTCCGAAGACACATTCATACAGAAAACAAAGAGATTGTACCAAGACACTGGTACCCAGAGGAATATTGCAAAGTTGAATGATGAACTCTATGAAGTCCATCAAATCATGACTCGCAATGTACAAGAAGTTCTTGGTGTCGGTGAAAAGCTGGACCGTAAGTTATTCCTATTGTTTTATGCATCATTTGATTAAGAGAATTATTTTGAGGTTCAGTTATGAGCTCAATTATGCTGCAAAGTGAAGACATAAATGTAGTTCATTTTGGTTGGTTGAATCTATTAGCAAGTCCGTGTTTTTTCTCACTAAATATTTTCTTTTGTACCTATAGATGCTATAGTGTAGATATTGTTATATAGTAGCCTTGAAATTGTCGAATGTGTCAAACCAGACTTGTTTTGACTTTTGAGAGTCATGGTGAGTGGGGCTTATGTAGGCTCTACCAAGATGATTCTCATTAAAATTTCGCTTTCCATTAAGTTTCAGGTTGAGGTTTGAAATGACATGGTGTCAAAATCTCTTAGTCTCAGTCCTTTGATTGGATTGCATCCTGGCTATGTTGCTAGTTTTCTAAAATTGTACCATAAAAGCAGTAGGATTTATTTACTTTGTAATAATTTCTCATTACAACTAATTTTAATAGATACTATCCTGTCTCTCTTGTCATTGAAGTACTGGTGTGTGTACATTGATAGTATCTTTTTTTTTTTAAACATTTGAACTGTGCAGAGGTCAGTGAAATGTCAAGTCGATTAACTTCAGAATCTCGCATATATGCTGACAAGGCAAGAGATCTGAACCGTCAGGTTAGTTTCTGTACATCAATGATAATAAAATTTCGGTTATAACTTGTAACTCATTTCTTTAAAGCACACATGCTCGTCTTCGACCAAAATTTTCTTTAAGATATAAATTTCTTTTTACATATAATACATGGAGCTGAGTTCAGTTTAGTGTTGTCGCCTTCTTTAGTCTATGTTGAACTGTTTGTACCATGCAACTAATAATTTGGTTATATGCTGTCAAATCTTGATTGCAGGCTCTGATTAGGAAGTGGGCCCCGGTTGCGATCGTCCTTGGAGTCGTGTTCCTCCTCTTCTGGGTCAAAACAAAACTATGGTGATTCCCCGACATCGCTCCCAGTTTTCTCTGCATTGTTCTGTGTACCATCCTTGTGGAACAATTACCTTAACATCTGAGAATTTAGATTCTAGTTCATGTTTCAAACGTTCAAATCGACTGTTGTGGAATTCGGAGATTGGCAATGTTCTGTAGACCAGATTAAGCTGTTGAATACACTATTTTACATATACAAGAACTATACTACTGTGTTTTGCTATGCATTTCTTGAATGGTTTAGTTACTTATCTGATCTGTGCTAGAAAGCTTATGAAAGATTAGAAAGCTTATGAAAGATCTATATTGCATAGACAAAGTTGTACAAAGGGCTTCAAGGTTGGGCCCAATGGGCCCATCTATTCAGTGATGGGCTTTCTGGATATGGTTAAAGTAACAGCACATAGATTTGGGCCTAGTTATGATCCATCAGTTTTGGTTTTGTGGTAATTTAACCACTGCGTAAAGGGTATAATCGGAAAGGTGTGAATCTAATCCTCCCCGTATATCGCTGGAATTTCCAGGGAATATGATTCCTAAACCTGGCAGCATGAGCATCAATAAAGTGCTAATAATATATTAATTAATCAATCAATGAATTATTAATGACACTATTGCATGTTCCGTCGTGAAGTGTTTTTTGTTCTAGAACATGGCAGGAACTCCAGATATTCCAATTAATAAATAAATCCATGCTTAAAAAAATCAATTTCATCTATACATTAATCAATTTCCTTCATTAACTGAAAAATCAATTTAATTTTATATAATAAAAAATTTTAATTTCTGTGGCCCCACAATTACTTTGCAACACGGCTAAGGCTAAGACACGTGCACGCACGAGATCGGCAATTGGACCATTCCACGCGCCGGCTAAAGTCAGAGCAGGCGCCAGACCAGACCAATCAGATTTTTCTGTGGAACTCGGAAAGTCGCCTAACCGAAGACTCACTCTCTCCAGAAAGGGCGTGTACGTCACGCTCGTTTTAATCTCGCACCAAAAATAACAGAAATACACGAATAATTTTGACTTTCAAACAAAAAACCGCCAACTAGAATCGCTGCTCGTCCTCGCTGTTCGCACTATAAAATAATAATAAATCGATTTAAAATTAATAAAACCTTCTTTTTTCGAGCCTTTATATTCTTCCGAAGATCGTCTCTTCTAAAAAAAAATCAATTTAAATTACCATTTTGTTTCATTATTAGTCTACTTCTCTTCTTCGATCACTCTCGATCTGTATCTCTATCGATCTCCCGAATTCTAGGGCTCGCAGTTGCAGACATGGCTCCGAACGATCCGAAGCAATCCGGCGGTGGTTTCTTCTCGTCGATCGCTTCCAGTTTGTCTAATCTTGGCAGCGCCATGACCAAATCGGTCAACGGGTATGCTCAATTGTCCGATCTCTTTCTTAGCTCTGCTGCTTTCAACTCAAACCTTTTGTGATCACTAATCTGTTATTGTTATCACTGTTCACGTTTTTTTTATCAACTTGAAGCCGTCCGTACAGTATGTGAATTACTAAATTCTGATTTTGTTTGATGTGGTTTTGTACGGAGAAATTAGTGGTTTATCGAAGTATTGTTTTCGAAAATATTGATTGATTCAGTTCTCGTGGTTGCGTAATTTAACTTTACTCCCAATCGACAATCTAGCAGGGTGGTTAGATTATGGAAGGTTTGATTAATAGATTTTAGTGAAGAACATATTGTTATGATTTGATTCTGGAGCTTGGAGTTGTGAATTCAGTGCTAAGCAGTATCTGTAGCTGATATTTCTCTAGTTGAGGTGGTAAGGTTGTAGAATTGTTGTTTGAGCTCATGCTTGTTGAGCTGATTAAGGTGTATAATTAGTCTGTTTTGTGAATCTATAGTTGGATTAAATCATACAATTATGTTATGTCTTGAAAACTGATTTGTTGTATTTATGGTTTTGATCTCCAGCCCATGCGTAGAGCCAGTAGAGGGGCCGGAGGTTGTTTGTCCAGAAGGAGGAACAGAAGATGCTGAACAGGAAGCTCAAAAAGGACGGTGGAGACAAGAGGTACTATTCTAAGTTCTCACAAGTTTGAGTCATCTGCATAAGTTTGGTAAAAATAATCATAGAATTTGCTGTCATGCATGGACTGCTTGTGGTACATGTGTTGGAGTTTATCACTGTCTAAAGTACATCAGATGTCCCGTACATTATGTTGTGATATATGTTAATACATGTCATTTTGAAAACATAAAGTTTGGAAGGGGATTCTGGAAACGTATTCAATCTGTTTTTTGTTCTGTGTACTGACAATTTGGGTTTCTTCCCTTCCCTTCCAGGATAGGGATAGTTATTGGAAAATGATGCAAAAGTATATAGGTTCTGATGTGACGTCAATGGTGACACTTCCAGTTCTTATTTTTGAGCCTATGTCAATGCTTCAGAGGATGGCTGAGGTGTGTGTTGTTTGTTAAATAGCTTCTTTGTGGCAAACTATTTGTTTTATTTGAAGCTGGTCTTTCTGCAGAGATTTAATAACTGTACCTTACTTGTTACAGCTGATGGAGTACTCCTACCTGCTAGACATGGCAGATGAATGTGAGGATCCTCACCTGCGATTGGTTTATGCTAGTAAGTACTATTTTCGCCCCCACTTTCTCTGTCTCTTCATGTGCATTCTCAGTGTGGGACTTATAGTTGCTGATTCCTTTGCAGCATCATGGTTTATATCCGTCTACTATGCCTTTGCAAGGACCTGGAAGCCGTTCAATCCAATTCTTGGCGAGACTTTTGAAATGGCTAATCATGGTGGTATTTCATTTATAGCAGAGCAGGTTAGTTTTAAAGGACCAAATATCCTCATTAATTTCTGTCCAGATGCAGATATACATTTTCAACATGTTTGTGGATAAGTGAAGTATTAAAATGTAACCGGGAATGGGATGTGATGATTACCATCCTTGATGTGGCAAAATGATTAGAAACTAGATAAGTGCTGCATCTTATATGGTTAGTAACTATGTATCTTTGGCTGTTTCTTTCCAGGTCTGTCATCATCCCCCAATCAGTGCTGGACATGCTGAAAATGAACATTTCACTTATGACATTACTTCAAAGGTCAAAACCAAATTTTTGGGGAACTCACTTGACGTCTACCCTGTTGGAAAGTAAGGCATTCTTGTCTCCATGACTGCACTTTTACTGTTTTTGTTGAAGCCTGAGTCTGTTTATGTTTGACCCATGTTATGTCTTCATTTTCTATTTTTAATGGATGAAAAATATACTCAGTGTGGCTTACTCTTATCAAGCAAAAGATTGTATAAAGTTACTATTAAAAATATAAGTATTATTCAAGAAATACTTGGTTTGGATTAATCCATCTCTTTCTTTCTGTTGATTTGTAAAATCTCCATCGACTTTCTCATATATTAGCAAGGACAATCCTTTTAGTTAGTGCAAATTGAAATTAAGTTCATGAAAAGAAATTTCATCAACACTAATATAGTAGTTTTCAAGTCAGTTTGTATACTTAACATATAATGTTTGTGCAGGACCCGTGTAACCCTCAAACGAGATGGTGTAGTCCTTGAGTTGGTGCCTCCTCCCACAAAAGTTAACAATTTAATCTTTGGTCGCACTTGGGTTGACTCACCTGGGGAGATGATTTTGACAAACGTGACTACAGGGGACAAAGTTGTGCTATATTTTCAACCATGTGGCTGGTTCGGGTATGCTTATCCTTCTTTTAAGCGTATTGGCACTTTTTATTAATATATCCTATTTTCTCGCTGCACTAGCAGTAAAAGAGAGCATGTGATTAAATCATCTACAACATGCATTACCATATATATACCTCTATCTGGTTAAAGAAGTTACTGTTTGGTCACCAGTTTATTGTTCTTACAACCTATACTCATCATAGGCTCATTGGGCTCATTGGGTATCACAGACAGTAGCTCCATTGCACTTCCATCTGTTCCCCAAATAGGATATTTGCCTACCCTCTCTCTCTCTCTCTCTACACACACACACACACAAACACACCCATAGAAGACATATACACCTATTCTTTTCTTGTTATATTTCATTGCTGTTCATTTTAGTTGATGTGTGTATTTCTGTTTGTTTTAGAGCTGGTCGATATGAAGTCGATGGATATGTTTACAATGCTGCTGAGGAACCCAAGTTTCTGATGACTGGGAAATGGAACGAGTCAATGAGCTTCCAGCCTTGTGACAGTGAAGGAGAACCACTTCCAGGAACTGAACTGAAAGAGGTCAGTATAATTTTTTGTTTGATAATGTGATTTGTCCTTCTTTGTGTTTAGATTGCAAACCTAAAGCTAGTACATACCTTGAAATGCATGGATAGACCATGCTGTTATACCCTACAAATTAGGATGTCCATTATGGTCTCTTTCAGCACATTGCTAGTTGCTAATATGTTAGGCATCTTCTTTGAAAACATTTTAAATTTGTAACCTAGTTATACAGTTTGTGCTGAATAATGGTATTAACTATACACTTCTTTTTATTTTCTTAGAATTTGTAAATTCAATTACCACGTTAACTAAGCATTCTTGTGGTTATTTTGTGTTTCATTTATGCAGGCTTGGAGAATTACCACTCCTCCAAAAAATGACAAATTCCAGTACACACATTTTGCTCACAAGCTCAACAGCTTCGTGACTGCTCCCAAGAAATTACTAGCATCAGATTCTCGCCTACGTCCTGATAGGTCTGCACTTGAAAAGGGCGATATATCCAAAGCTGGTTCCGAAAAAGCCATGTAAGTCCTCTCTCTCTGTAGAAAATATGAAAATGACACTGAATCACCTCTAGAAGATGAAAAGAAATTTATCATGTTTATGTGCATGCGCTCATTGTACAGCTAATTGTACACAGCCTTCTTTGGCTCAACATACTATTATTGCTTACGTTGTGTCTTAATATCGTTTCAGTCTGGAAGAGAGGCAGAGAGCTGAGAAGAGAAACCGAGAGTCCAAGGGGCATGAGTTCACTCCAAGATGGTTTGACCGAACTGATGAAATCGCTCCCACACCTTGGGACGATTTGGAATTGTATCAGTACAATGGCAAGTACTCCGAATATCGGGCATCTGTAGAGAGCTCAGGTGACATTCAGGAAGTTGACAACAAATCCATAGAGTTCGACCCCTGGCAATACGAGGATTTAGACCATTAAGATATACATCAAGATGTATATTTGCCTTTGTATAATTTCACCTCCTTTACCACCTTAAGTAGGGTATTTATTTACTGTTTTACCATTGTCATTATTATTCTTATTATTTTAATGGTTTGGTCTTGCTGAATATGCTGTCAGTGTATAGACCATTTTAGATTTGTTACACAGTTCAGCTGTACTCACTATGCATTTGGTTTTATAACTTTTCTTTTTTTTTAATATCAACTAGTTTTGAGTTTTGTGGAGAATTCTCCTGTACTTGAATGGATCACTATACTGTGTTTATACATAGAATTTTATGCTGGTCTTTCTATCGGAATTAAAATCAATCTGTCAACTGTTATCTTAAATTTTTACTTGATTTGATTCTTCAGTTTGGTATTTATAGTTCATACTTTACGGACACAAGTTCTAATTCATGACTTCCAAAAATATTTATTATCTTTCTTTTTATTTCTTATATCCTTAAATATGTCAGCTTAAAAAAAAAAAACAGATTTTTTTGTGTGCTCGGATTTGTACATGAGGACACATGTTAGATCAAACAAAGAGAAAAGTTACTTACTAGGATATAAAACTGGTCCATCAGATAAACATTCCCTTAGGTGGGAGAAGTCTGGAAAACTAGGTTCATGCAGAGTTCTTTGAGCATAGGCTTAGGACAAAACTCACATACAGCACATATCCTCCTTGTGTTCTATACGTTATCTTCAAAATTGGAGAGTAAACAACAGACACTAAGGGATCAAATCAAAATCGAGTGGTGATCTGAGCAAAAAGAGCCTTGAAATCCTTGGTCGGCGTGCCAGTTCCTTCGGGCTTTGAGGACAGATCAAAGGCCTTGAACTTGGCCTCCTCCAACTGCAGCGCCTGTAAACAAATAAATTGCCAATCTGTAAATATAGTGCACACATTGAGAAAAAATGTAGTTGAGAAGGAACGTGAACACGTACCTGAATGCAAACTTCTGCGACATCAGCCCTGGCAATGGTTCGGGTTTCTGTTTTCAGAAGCTCATCGTCCTTTCCAATGAGTAGTTCGCGGATACCTCCTTCTTTGTCTTGCAAACCTCCAGCCCTATAATTCAGCCACAAACATCCCAACTTAACCGAAAAGTAACTAAGCATAGTATTCCATTTGATTCATGAATGCCCAATGCAGTGTACATAACAAGGATGCTATTTTCTTTTTCACAAGGCAGTGTAGTATACCCAACGAGGATCAACAAAGAATGAGACTAAACCTACCTTATGATTGTGTACGGTATACCAGAGTCAGCCAAATACTGCTCAGCCTTCCTTTTCCAAACCTGTTACATAGTAAGCGTGAAAAAACATATTGTTTTGCATCAAACTTTCTAACCTGAAACAAATGTGAAGAATGTGGCAAGATGCATAACACAGTAAAAACTAAAAACAGTTACTAACCAGTATATTTGCGTTACCCAACTTGTTCAAAGGATTGTTAATGTCTGTTCCTCCCATAGACCCGACCAATACGATTTGCTTCACTCCAACAGCCTTGGCTGTTCATGGATATTGTATTGTTAAGAAATAGTCAACATTTAACTAGACGGTTTCAACAAAATGAGAAGGCATTGCTCACCGGCGTCTATCTGGTTCTTTTGCCCAATCCAATCAACCTATAATGCATAAAGTTCCACCAAGATAAGGAGAACAGTAGAAAACAAAGTGAAGTAATGGGACAGAAGAAGAGGTTGTGGGCCCGTGGGCCTTTACCTGTTCAGGATATGCTCCATCTTCAAAATAGAACTCGGGCCTTTCGCCTTTGGATGGATCAAATCCAGGCTTCATCTTTGGCACAGCACTTGTGAGAATTACAAGAGCATCGATACCTTGAATGGCAGGCTCGATGCTGCTGGAATCCCTTATGTCTCCGACAAATACATCATCTGCTCCACCGATTTTCTCCTTGCTCTCCTCTGTTCTGACCAGGCCTCTTGCAACATACTCGTCTGACCTCTCCTTCAATTTCTTATAAACTATTTGGCCTGTCAAATTCAACCTTTAAACCATGTTAACAGAAGATGATCACTAACCCATCTATTTATTGAAGCTGCTTTGAATTGACTATATAAGATGATACTCAAACCACATTTATAAACAACTAATAGTAACCAAAGTCATCTACTCCATTTTTTTCTTCTGGTTTTGAGTTCCAACTATGGCTTTTCGTGATTGTAAGTCTGTAACACTTGCAACTAAGCCTAGACACATGGGATCATTGGACTCATTTGCACAAAACCTGCTGCCAATAGCAGCATTCTGATTAATTAATTGTCCCTCAAAATTCCAAACCCATTATTGTAATTGAAGTGCACAACCCAATTCTTAGATGATCAGCTAACATACATTTCGTGACTGTAACACTTTGCAATTAGGCCAAGGCGCATATGCTCATCAAACTCATTTGCACAAACACTGATTGCCAAATTGATTATTGCCCCTCAATACCAAACCCAATTCTTAGCTAATCAGCTACATAAAGACAACCCAGAACACTCCTACAGCCAACCCAAACCTCAAGTTCTAATTTGCATCCAAAACACATTGTGTAATGATGCCGAAGAATCATTGCAGTTCCATAGCTCGATCCAACTCAAATACAGATCGATCTACCACAACCCAACAGATTCAACTTCATCGCTCACATAAAAATGCAATAAATAATTGTTTTCTATGTAGTTTTCTCAGGAAACAAACAGATACCGAAACTAATCAACTGCGAACTAACAGTGAGATAAGAAAGTGCACAGAGAAGAGATGACCTGTTCGCCCCCCAGCTCCAGTAACAAGAACAGTAGGCAAATCCGACGCTGCACATACAACTCCTCCGAACCTGGTTCTCTGCCTAACAGGTGCTCGATGAAATGTCAACGAGAACGAACACGTACGGAGGCTCGACGAGCTTGTGGGAGAGAAGGCAAAAGGGACACGTGCCACTGTAGCCATTGATTGATATACCAAGTAGCGCGAGCTAATTGTACATCCGATCGTCCCCGTAGCAGCGCCGCCGGTAACGTCTCCGACAACAACTCCGGCGATGGGCTCTTGCTCCTTCGTAGCCGTTAAAATTGCTCTGTAATGGTGCAATCTGATTCTGATTCTCTTATCCTATATATCTACCTATTCCTTCTTCCTCGACGCCACGCTCCAATGTGCACGCGCTTGTTTACGAGCCCATGTAAGGAATTTTGGGCTCAAGCCCAAAGATCCATTTGGTAGCTATTAATGGGCGTAAAGTTGAAACTCATTTATTGTTTTTGTGACATTGATGTTACATAAAGGCCCAGTTTCCCAATAATTTTCCATAATATGGTTGAAAATAATTACTCAAAATTGAGAGAAATTTAATTTCAACTTACTTTCTTTGTTCTTTACTCTATTTTTAATTTAATTTTTAATGCCCACTTGAGTGTCAAACTGGCCTTAAGACTCTACAAGGCCATCTGTCCAAGAGAAACCACTTTGTGCAAGTCTTTTAATTCCATTTGTGCAAGCAATCAATCAATCCACAAAACTTCTAATGATTTTTCTTCACAATTTTATCTTCGTTAGCCTTTCTTGATAACAAAAGATTGTAAAGCCCTCCTCCTGAATCTAGATAATTACCGCGTTGTGTTTGCCCGTAAGGCGGCAAATAAGGCCGCTCATTGTTTAGTATGATTTACTCTTTCTTTGTTAGACTCGATCTGAGTAGTAGATGTGTCACTTCCGGAATTTTTGTCTATAATATCAAGAACAATAAAATCATTCTGTCTTCAAAAAAAAATTGTGGATTATAAAATCAGTTCAACTAAAATTCAAGTTGATAATTGAATATTTAATTATAATGTTATATTTTAACTCGCGTCTTCATTTAATTTCATTTTTTTTCACAATTGGATACAGATCAACTTAACTAAAGTTCAAGCTAGTAGTTAAATGCTCTATTAAAATCTTATATTTTAACATGTGTTTTCACGGAGTAACTAGTTAAGAAAAATGACTTAAAAATAAGATATAATAAAAGGTTCATTAAGAACAATTAAGACAAAAAATATATTTTTTTATAGATTATAAAATTTGTATTATGTTTTGCAACAAATTATTTATAATACCATATTATTGTATACATATCTTATTATGTTTATAAGATACTCTCTCCATTTTGAAAACGTCTTATACCAAAACCATGAATAAACCTTAATCATTAGTGACAATAATCCAAATTCAATTGATGTGAACGTGAATGATACTGTGTTATTTTATTTTCCTCTTAATCGTGTGTGCAGTACAAAATTACAAATCATTGAATGATGTAAACGTTTTGTCAACTAATCACATTAGTTTTTTTTTTGGACAATTAATCACATTAGTTTCAATCCAATATTATACTTAAAACGCTTTCTCCCTCTCCTAATAAAAAACTCTAGCCGTCGATTATTGGAAAGGGGGAAAAGGATGTTTCCCCCCTCTTCGACCTTGATCTCAGTTCGATAGGGTAACTTTCTTTTGGATCTGTGCCTTCACGTTCTCTCGCCTCTCTACTCAACTCGTTGTCGCCGCTGTCATCCCTGTCTAGCCACCGCCTTGCACCACCCTCACCTTGCCTGCCCTCCGTCCCGTGCATATCTTTTCTGGGAGTAAGTTGATCGTGAAGTTCCATTTAGAGGAAGCCTTTTTCGGGCCAAGTTAGTTGATGTATTTTTGCTATCTTTTAATTAATAAGTTGCCAGCGTCGCCTGGTTTTAGTTCCAGCATCGACTGGTTTTAGTTTCAACGTCGATTGGATTTGATACTAGCATCGGCTGGGGTTGAGGGGATCTTTTTTTCTAGGAGATACGCCATCAAATCGAGTCAAGTCCTTTCACTTAGGTCTAAGCTGGTTATAAAGCGGTACGCGAGTTATACTATGTGAGAAGCTGACTATAGGAATTATATTTCTGCAAAACTAAATTGTTAGAACTTTTACCTTAAACATTCAACAGATTGTGTATATATATATATATATCTTCAGGTTGATATATAAAATTACGACAAATCTTTTCAAAAAAAAAAAGAAAAAACTAATCACACCAAATAATTGAAACATATAAAATTGCATTCGCGTGATTAGCACGGCCTCCCAACCTAATCAACACATTAACAATCTGATTAACGATAATGACTCCACTCACAATCAAGCCAACCCAAAAAGGAAGGGGAAGTGATCAACATTGCCAAGTAAGCTCGTCACAAATAAACCCAAAAAGAGAAGATTAATTAATTAATATACATATAATAACAACAACAATAATTGCTATTATTATTATTATAACCACAACAAAAACATTTACATCATCTGAACAATGACATGATCAAGACTTTTTTTTTTTTTGTAACACAATGAGTCAATTGATGAGAAGCTAGGCTTCTTTTTTTTCCTCTCTTCAAGCTGTGACAGATGTCTCCACAGCAAGCTTGGTGGGGTAGGTCACTTCTGATTTCATCTCAGTCTCCCAAAGCTCTGGTATTGCTTCCCTCATGTTGTGGATGCTTTCTAGTGCATAATCTGCTCCTTTCACTCTTTGTGATGTGCCAACCTGTATATTTCACATTGTTCGATTAATCACATAATCGTATAAATAGTCGTTAAAATACACAAATAGTAATTACCCGCTACTTTAAAATATCTATTGTTTTTAACTGGCCAAGTTTTAAAAAGTTTTTGACAATCTGTCAAGTTATTGTAGTCTCAAACCCATCAATCCCAATATGAGGGTATTTTTGTCATTTCATACTCAGTTTATTTCAGTCCCATCACAAGTTAAATTTTAGCTGTCACAGCTAGTGTTTGGGCCCGGATGAGTTGTCATAGTTTGTGTGGGTTATGTGTAAAGCTGATGGTCGTAATTAACACGTCAAGATAATTAGTCTTTATCTATCAGTTTAAACTTTCGCTTACTAGAACTGTGTGGAGGCCTACTCTTTTCCCAGCTTGTATGTTCCGGACACTATCCTCAAAGAACATCTGAAAAAAAGGGCAAGAAACAGAAACATAAGCATTCCATTCACAAGAACACATGAACTCACTTTTGTACAAAGCAATGAACTCACTGTTCTCTGAGGACTAATGTTGGCAATCTTGAGAGCCTTTTCAATGGCATCTTCTGATGGTTTACAGACAATAGGAGTCTTCGGAATTGCAGAGGTACTCGCATTAGGCTGAGAAAAATGTCCAATGATGTCAAAAATCTCATCCTTGTTGTTCACAATCGAGTTCTTGGTAGGAGCTGAGCCCACAAAGTCAGCATCATCTTCATCATCAGAGATGGTGTTCTTGTGGACTGGATTGAGGGTCTCGAAGCAGATGATCCCTTCGAAGCAGCCCTCCAATCCAAGCTTCTTCAGACACTTTGCGGCGTGAACCTTGTCAGCATTGGTGAAGATCTGTATCCCAAGGAAGTTGGAATTAGACAGCAATGTAAGACTAGAGGTCAAAGGTTTGTGTTCTGTTTTGTGAAGAATGGTACTTACAACTTTGCGGATTGGTAGGTTCTGCAATAGGTTCCTCAGAACTGGGTCTGGTTTCAAGTTCTCATAGGGAAGCCTTCCATGAACAAAACTGTAATTTTGTGCAAGAGAACATATATTTAGCGAATAACGACAGATACATATCTTTTAGACATGAGACTCTACACGTGAAATAGAACCCAAATGTTTATCTTAGCAGAATGGGCTGGCCCAAGTAAACATTTATGTCTATTCATCTGACTAGATCCACTAACATCAAACTTTAATATCATGTTAAAGCTGATTCATGTAAAAACTCAAGATCATATAAGTGGAGATCCTAAGAATCGATTAAAGAATGTGTAAAGGCTTCAGTTTCGTACCTGTGATATTCATCGTAGTCAAAGTCATATCCGATTGCCTGAAAAAGGAGGAAACCCAATAGATCAGATTTAAGAACGCTGGAAGCTCAAGCAAGCAAGCTTAATGATAATAATAACATACCCTAAGGCCAGCCATTGTTGTTCCATAATGCTTGTACAGCAAGTTACAGTAGTCATTGATTTTGCTCTTGTCTATGCCAAGCCTCTCAACCATGTAATCTAAAAAAAAAAAGAACATATAAACACGATTCATCAGAAACACTAAACAAATGTGAAATAATCAAGAAAAGATCGAAACTTGGCCATTGCATAGATCAGACTCTCTCACCTTCAATGTTCTTGCGACACGATGTGGCCAAACCAGCACTGAGGGGGTAAAGGGTATCATCTAAATCTGCAAATTGAAACAAAAATGGAGTCGGATAATCGATTCTTCTTTTCAAATAAAATCGGATTTTGCAGCCAAATGTTCTTGTGACTTACCGAACAAAAGGCAGTCGAATTTTTTGCTCTGAGCCTGCAAGTATCTGTTCTCGTACTCCATTGTGATCACAGATATGCAGCACCTTAATCAGAGAATTAAAAGGTGTCAATGCTATGATCAACAGAAGCTGAAACACACATTCAATTGATTATCACTAAGTAAGGTCCTTATTGACTCAGATTAGCATCATAAGAACAAAAGGGGTCATTATGCAAAGCACAACTTATAAATTATGATCATCTCCAAACCCATGTTCTTTTTCAGATCAAAACCCATAAATTACACACACAAAAAGTCCCATAAAGCTGAACTCAACTATCGAAAGAAGGTCTCGTAGATCCGATGAATCAAAGAAAGGCACAAACTCACGAATGGAAATAAAAATACATGCTTTAGAAAATTAAGGTACAAATTAACAAAACCCAGAAAAAAAGTGGTCATGATCTGTCTCAAGAACAGAGCATTGCTTCATCAAGACAGATCAAACCCAAAAACCCATCAACAATCAATACCCAGAAGTTCACAATCTCATTGAGGCATTATCACAAACACTTTGCAGGAAAAACAAAAACAAACCAAAAACACACCACATTTCAATCCTCAAATCACCCATCAACAAAACATTAAAGCTCGAGCAACGTACCAGAACCAAAACGATGAATCTCAGAAGAACAAAATCGAAATCACCAGAGAGTTCTTATAGAAAGCTCCAAGCTATGGAGGAAGGCCAGAGAGAAGGAGAGAGGGAGGAAGAGAAGAAGGAGAGCTGGGCTTTTATAGGCGCAGTACCGTGCGTAGCTGGCATTTCAATCTAAATTAAATAATGTAATTATGGAAATTCTAAATATAAATATTACCCACGTTTAAGTTTTAATTAAATTTAAATAAGGTTTCAAAAGTAGTTAGGAAGGTAACGAGAAATGGCGGTAAATTGAGAAACCGACAACAACGTTAAAGAACGTAAAAAAAGTAAAGCCAGCAATGTGGTACAGTTGTACTTCTATGACTCCAGAAATTTCTGGACTTTATTTATTTATTTTTTAATTTTCGGTAAATAGGTGTGCTATTATTATTGTTTTGTTTTTATTATAAAAATATGTATATTTTATTTTTTGGAGTTATAAAAAAATAATTTTTTATTACCTTATTAAGTAATTGATCACGAGGAACCACTATGGTGACAACTGTAAAGGGGTTTTGCAATCAACTCATATTGGATGATACTTTTTCTATTTTGTATTTTGCTACAAATTAATTTCTATCATCATTTTGTCCTAAACAATTATTTTGGCTAATTTTAATTCCAATCTCATATAGGTTCAAAGCCATAAGATCATATATAGTCACAAGCTGAATTATTATTGTTACAAGTTGATTAAATATACACTTACAAACATGTATATTGAATTTATGTTGTGTAAATAAAATAAGAGTCATGTTTTGAGTCAAAAAATTGTATTAGTTAAGTTTATATAACTGAATTTCTTCTTCTCAAGAACTCAAACTCAAATTTAATTGATACAACCCAAATCCTTTGACTTTGTCTAAAGTTTTTGGGTTGAACATATAAAACATTATTTATTGTGTCTCTGTGTTATATCATGTGTTAATTAATTAATACCTTCCTCACATATATATTATTTTGAATTCACATAAAAAAAAACTATAAGAATTGAAGTTATGTAAGAAAAACAATCTAAATTTAATAATTAGTTAAACCCACATTTGTATTCACTTTTTCAGACATATTAGTCCCAAGGGAAAATACTTCAAAATAACTGTAAGTTTATTTCATATTTTTTTTCTTCTAATAAAGTCACAAGTTATGGTTTTGTTATTATGTATTCATAAGTCTATGCAATATAGCTCTAAGTTAAAGGTTTTTTTTCTTCTTCTTTCTAATGTAATCTTAGTTTATGCTTTGTTTCAACTTCATTGTAAAATATACAAACTAAATTAAAACGCTTTATGAAACGTGAAAATTAAATCGAATCAAAACCCTAATTTAAGATAAAACTAGAACAATGTTGCAAAAGTTTTGATCAAAAAAAGAAAGAACAATTCTGCAAAATCTATATCTGAATTGGAACATTTTCTAGTTGAAAACTAACTTTCAAAACCATGTCAGCCACCAAAAATAGACATTTTTGAAAAAAAATTAGGAAAAAAAAATTCTTTGATTTTGTATTGGAAGCCATTTTTAAATATAAAATTTTTATTTGAAAGCTGGCAAGGGAAGGTATATATGGTGATGTTGAGTTGGGAATAAAAACCAAAATTGGGTAGCTTTATTACAAGCCACAGATCCAAAGCCTAACCCATCTGGATTTTTCTGGACATAGTTAACATGAACCCTAATTTACCCTAATCTCTTATGGTCCAAATCAGAAGTCATCAACCAAGAACTTGTCTCATATTAGGACATCTAAGCAAGCAAGGGCCAAAATTAATTATGCTTCACATATATATCTCCAATGTTGTACTATCTATTATAAATATCTAGATTTTTCTCTTCCCAATCAATGGGTGATGGTCTAGACTCTTTAATTTGGCAAGAAATGAGTCTCCTTCAATTACAAAATTATATTTTAAATATAAGGTGTTTTAGAAGGGTTTTAGAAGGGTTTGTGCAATGTGGATGGCATGTGTAAGTTGTTCATGATTATATTTAATTTTAAACAAACATAACTTGCATATTATTTAATACACAGATTGAATAGACAATGCAATAAAAACATACATTAGATAACTTAAGACACAAAAAAAAAAAACTATATATAGATAACAAATAATAACAACTTACTACTCCATCAAAATTCGTATATGAGTGACTGAAAAAAAAATAATTCCCTTTTAAATGTAGGAATTGTTATTCCCATCAAGTCTGTAGTTTATTGTCAGTCTGGTTGTCACGTGTAAAAATTATTATTCTCACAAAATCTGAATTCTATTGCCTTATACACTTAATGATAGATATATAATGTACGTAGCATTTGTCAAAAAAAAAAAAATGTTTGGCTCTAATAAAACAATTATATATTTGCTTTTAATAAAATCACCATTATAATATCGAATTCTAACATGATTATATGGTATTTTTACCATCTCAATTACATGCATAATGATGAAAAATAACATCCCTCTTTCCTAAAACATGGTGTCATGAAAATGATGTATGACTCCTAGCTTTGTTGATTATAAACATATTTTAATTGTACCTAAAGTTCCTACCCTAAATATTCTAGAGTTCAAACCCATTTGCCTCTCTTCTAAAAATGATTCTTTCTTTTGTCCTTGACCTACTTTATGTGTCAACATTTATTGAATTTTGCACACATAATTGTTCATGCATGAACATGATCCCATATGATTGCATACTACTTATGGTTCCAATAATTGGAAGTTTCATATAAATTACAAGATGACCCATTTCACACTCCATACATGCAACTTATGTGTACCACACAGATATAAACACATAATCACATATATATATAATTGTTTGAAATATCTTTGCTTCTGTGGATTTTATAGATTATGCCCTCTATCATTGAGGAGAAGATAACCCATTTATCTATTATGTTACACATTTTTTAATTGTTATATTAATTTTCATTTGGTTGGGTTTTTTTTTTCCCAATAATTAATTATATACAAAGGAGGTGTGCCTTGTTAGAACTCATCTACATGACTCTTAGCTAGCTTCCAATATATAATTGCCTTAATTATTGGGGTGGGTTATTGCTTGCATCTAATACTAGAATATTTGATTCATGACCACACTATATTGCTTCCAACAAGTAGGGTTGTAACATTTTATTAATTTTAATGACTTTGTTGTACTTGAAAATGACTCTTATGTTCATAGAGATAGTATTCTGACTATTTCTAGAAATTCTTACTCATCAATATCATTTTTATATGTGTGAATCGAGTTCTTGATTAACAGATATAATTTTTTAAAAAAACGTAATTATTTGTATACATCATATATTCATGTCGTTTTGTTGAAAAATACGTTTGATATGTATTATACGCAACAAAAAGCTTAAATGTAATGATCCAATAAGTAGGGTTGTAATATTTTAAATAACATTAGTTGCATATGTAATATATTAGTTTTAATGACTTTGAAGTACTTGAAAATGACTCTTATGTTCGTAAACATTATTTATAACTATTTTTAGGAACTCTTACTCATCCAAATCATTTTTACATGTATTGGGATCATGAAAAACAAATAATAATAATAATAATAATAAAAGAACGTAATCATCTGTATATATCATATGCATGTCGTTTTGTTGAAGAATACATTTGATATGTATTCTACGCAACAAAAAATGTAAACGTAATCAAATCACATGTACACAGGGTTGTTGGGGTGAGCTAAACATTAGTTACATATGTAAATTTTGTAAATTTTAATGACTTTGTTGTACTTGAAAACGACTCTTATGTTCATAAACATGACTTCTAACCATTTTTAGACATTCTTACTCATCACATATAAATCATTTTTATATGTATGGATTGGGATCTTGATTAACAAATAATACCCAAAAAAACGTAATTATCTGTATACATCATACCGTGTCGTTTTGGTAGAAAGAAAAAAAAATATACATTTGATATGTATTATACGCAACAAAAAATTAAAACGTAATCAAATCATGTGTATATAGAAGACTTTGGATTAATAAAACGATGTGATCAATCGAGTTCTTCTTACCATTTGTGACTAGGGTTTTACTTGGAATACTATATAAACATAGTTATATATGATTGGAGTTTGTGCCGCCATGATGGTGGAGGTGAAAGCAACAAGGTTGATGAAGATCATGACAGAACTTATGATCATTCTTTAGTAATTTTGCAGAGGTGGTGGGCTGTTTGGGTCTTCTGATAGCTCCATTTCTGACTCTTTCCTCCTCAATTATTTCAACAACCTGGGCTGCCCATTAGCCATGACTGTGACCTAATTTATAATATACATAAATGGATGTACTTCGGTATAAACCTTTTTTATGATGTGAGCTACAAATTTTATGTTGAGATTATAACTACTTGTCGAACAAAAAAAAAGAGAAAAGAAAAACTATTTATAAAGACGGATAATACTGATCGAATAAGATTGATCTTTTTAGTTGTGAATACCTGACTTAATATAAATGATCGTTTTATATGGTATCACAATCTGATTGGTTCGAACATATGCATATGAGTTTTCCCGTACCGCAACCCTCATGAACTCCAGCATTACAGCATATATGCAGAAGTCCAACCTTCTATGAAAGTGTAGCCCTACATCGAATAAAAATAACACAAAACATGCACTTAAAAAGCCTGAAGTAACTAATAAAAAAATTAACAACTTTTTAGTTGTGGAAATCCGACCTAATACAAATAACTTGATTTAAATCACAATTACATCTTAGAATTAGGTCATATTTCATTAAAATTTCTTATAATTTCAATAAAATATAAACAAGTTTCAATACATAATTTCGTCTGCTTCACTTTTTTTTTTCTTCACAATTTTACGAGATTTGTAAATTGCATGAGAAAAGCGTGTTTGTACGTGAATGTTAGCATATATATATATATATATATTATGAAGTAGGTATTGATGTTTTGTGTGTCTAGAGAGTCACTTATTAGCTACTATTTTAGTTGATGAGGTTTGGTTTAGCTGACCAAG
>JAYMSW010000049.1:0-35580 GCA_036897725.1 Erodium texanum
GGTATAGTCCCAGACGTTGGTTTGTTTAGATGCGCATTTCAATGCGTTTTCAGGTCCTTTCACTTAGGTCTAGGCACTAAGCGGTACGCGAGCTATACTCTATGAGAAACTGACTGTAGGAAGTATATTTCCATCAAGTCTATTACAGACTCAAAACTTGGTGGAAATAGCAATTCATGCAGTCGGCCTTGAATGAATATAACTCGTGTACGACTTAATAACCAGATCGGACTAGACAGTGGCACAGTACACCACGACACACATGTGAGATAACCCAAGACAAATAACTGCAAATAACTCAGATAAATCAAATAATAATATAATTATCCCCTACACGATTCGATTCATAGTAGCGAACAGAAACAACTTTCTTAACCACTAGGGTAACCTTGATGGATATCCGTTTACCTTGTTAGAGTTTACTTTCATATATTTTAGTATGATTGTTAAGAGATATACCAAAGAAATAGTCTGTGTTCTTGTACAATATTCTCATTTATAATTAATAGCATGAAATGCTTATTTCAAAAACTAAGACATATATGTAGGAGAACTTTTAAATAAAAACTCCCCTTATTATAACAACTGATAACTAATCTGTATCATTAGATTAGTAATTCTAGTGGCCTATAATACAGGATGGTAATTGTAAATTAATTAATGGTAAAAAAATTTAAAAAGTTTTACGTATATATTATTTTATTATTAATGAATGTATTTTAACTCTGGACATTTAGATCGTATTAGACCTAGTCTATATATATATATATTATTGGCATAGTGCATTCCTATACGAAGAATTATTATATAATAGAAACGACCCTTTTTAATAATTATTTTTAAAGTAATCATTTCTTGTCTCTTTGAAGGAACATAAATGACCCTAACTAAACAAAACATAAATTATGCTGTTTAAAGAAAAAATATTTCGGGACCCAACTCCAAATTTTTCAGTGTCTTCACTTATTTATAGTTTGAATCCCTAAAATACATTATATTCATTTATTCCATATAATAATTTTTTGTGATAATCATATAATAAAAGTAATTATTAGCTTATATAAACGTCAAATATTATAATTATACTGTTATCTGTCGTGGTCTAGCTATAAGGATAGGTGTAAAGTAATGTTTGGGTTGATATTTTTTTACTAGACATTAACTTTTTATTGATAGATTAGATTGTTAAATAATCGTCTATAATAATGTTGTATTATAGTTTAGTAATCATCGATAATAAGATATTGTGATCACAACTTAAATATATGTCAATTATTCATCGAATTGGTACATATTCCATCATTTTGTATCACACTGAAGATGAGGGATGTAAGCCTGTCGAGCTGAACCATTTTGTTAGGGTTGGACTTTTGTTTGAAAAAAATTTGTTCGGCTCGAGCTTGACAAGGCTCAAAAATTAATATTCAAACTTATAATTTAGATTGACTCAACTCAATTCATTTAATTTCTACTTCAAATACTAAATAAAAAAAATAGTATTTTATCTTATGCATATTAGAGAAAAATAATTAATTAAATATTAGATAATTCAATTCGATTGAACTAGTTTAATTTTTTCTATAAATACATAAATTATATTAAATAAAGATATATAATTAAATACTAAACAAACTAATTTACGAGTCTGTCGAGTCTTCAAGACTAAGTTCAAACTCTACTCATTTATTAAATAAACTCATCTTTAAACTGAAATTTGACTCCACTTTAATTAATTACAATAAGTTCCAACCGAATAATTAGCGGAACTGTTCTGGAGCTTAGCAAAGAACGGTGTCGTTTCACTAAAGTAGTATAAAAGAGACAAGTCATAGGGGGAGTGAGTGAGATAAGTGAGTAATTAATTTTTTTTTTTTGAAATAAGTGAGTAATTAATTAGTTAAGGTCATTGATTGCTATAATTGATGGGCTGTGATTGGGTTCGATGCTATACGACGTGTCGTTTTCAAGAATAGCGTGCAGGTTGGAGCAACTAGGTAGGCGTCTATTATGGGAGGCGGTCGGGGACACGGCCTGGTTCCTGGTCTGCCCACTTGCCCTAACCTTAATTAACAACATAATTAATAGTTCATCAACTTGTCTTAATCTTCGTATTAAGGTTTTGACCCACGTGAGCCTCTCATAATATATATTCTCGTGACACAAGTACAGACACCAAATATAAAAACAAAAAAAAATCTTAATTCAAGCTATTACTACCTCATAGGGTGAATAATATGTCTATAGAAATAGATTTTTATTCATTTGCATGGAAGTAGATTGATATTATTTAGCGTCGCAAACCGTTCGTAAAAGGATAAAATTTGGTGGATTTCGTTCGTGTGAATTTGTGGATAGATCTGGTTCAGTCCATACAATCCGTATCATATATGATTTCATAAAGATTCATGCTTATATTGTTAAAGTAAAGACAAAAACGACTATATATAGTTATACTAATATTTGGATATGATATTTTGTTGGTAATATATATGTGATTATGTTTAAGAGAGTTGGGGTAAAACTTACAAACATAATGAGAATATTTATAAATTGCGGGCGGATTGGGTCATCTGTGGATTGGAGTCTGCCGATTTGCAATTCACCAACAACTTTGTAGATTTAAATTAGGGGTAATTACACTTACATACTCAAGTCTACCTTTCATTTACACATACTCACCTAAAGTCACTTTTCGTGACATAAACATCTCTCCACCTTTCATAAACCTACAAAAAAAAAACCCGACTTCAGTTAAAAATGACTAACTTTTTTAACCTCACCATGCAAAATGTCGTAAATGCCCATCACAGTCCGTCAAATTTTAGTGGACTTGCCACGCAGCCCTAAACCCCAACCCCACCCCCCCCGCCCCCTCCCTCTGCCCCCCGCCGGCCACCCCCTCCGATCATCGCTTCCGGCCACCGCCGGCCAACACCTCCAACCATCACTTCCGCCACCGCCTCCGGCCACCACTTCTGACGAGGGTTAGGTTTAGGGTTTAGTTTTAGGGTTTTGGGTTAGAATTTAGAAGGGTAGTTTGGGTATTTTAAAAAAAAGTTATAGTTCCATCTAAAATGGATGGAAAACAGGTTTTTTTAGGTTTATGAAAAGTCGAAGGTGTTTATGTTACGAAAATTAACTTTAGATGAGTATGTGTTACTGAAAAGTCTACGTGAGTATGTAATTGTAGTTACCTTTTTAAATTATTTGATCCACCATCAATCCGCTATATGCATATTACCCATATGGGTAACGGATTAGACAGATCAAGTAAACAATTTTGAGCACCCCTACTTTGATAACTGACATGTACTCTTTAGTTTTTATTTTCATTCTTTATCATATGGTCCCATAAGGTGCCAAAGGTAGGAACATAAGGACAGGTCCGTCTAGTGGTTGGTTGATTTATTGCACCTTTTGATTATTAAGTGATAGTAATTGACGTGTACTGGCACAGTCCATTTCTAATTTATCCCAAAGTTTTAATATTAGGACAATCACTATAAAATTAATCCTTTTTTATGAACAATTTTTTTACATAATTTTTCGATTGTGACAATAAATGGAGCTGGATTTAGAGTCCAAATGAGAGCACCTAATGTGCCACAACAATGGTGAAGCAAGATCCCAAGTTGTAGCTTAGGAGCCAAGTAGTGCTATGAACGTATCAGAAAGCAAAATCACAAAGAAAGAAAGAGGTCACAGAAGCAAAACCATAAACACATATCATTACTTGATTATATTTAGGGGAAATTATATATATATAAAAGACGACCGTATAGTTTATAGGAGCCAAGTAGAAGACAAATCTGTTTGTTGTAACAGTTCAATTTTGATTTGTGGTACTGTTGGTTAAATGTAATAGAATACATCATTTATTCGGAGACATGATAAACATGTGAGACGGAAACTTGCCTCAGTTTCCTCCATATACAGTATGTTTGTGATGATTCCGGCCAAAACACCATTGTTGGAGGAGGCTGAAATGAAATAACATACGAGATATGAAGAAAACGAAAACCAATTAATTCCGTAATTATATACAAAAAAAAAAAAATCTATTTAACATGTTTGAGTATATAATGTTATTTGTTGAATTTAACGTTACGAATCACAACCGGCAAGTACAAACTTGCCAATATTATAAGGTATACTATCATTTTTTTATATAGTATATTGCATTGTATTTACAAGTTACAACATGTTGCTTTTTGTGAAAGACACACCAAAAGGCAAAAGGTCATCAAAGTAACACCATTTTTTTTATATAGACGTTGGTGCAATAAAAATAAAAATAAAAAGTGGGTTCATATTGTAATCATGGATGTTTCCCACGATGAGAAAGGAGAAGAAGAGCCATGATAGGTTCATAAAGTTCGTATTACGTCACTTCACTTATTTATGTCATTTTTTTTGTAGAATAAAGATATTATTGTTCTCAAGTTGTGACAGAAGACATAAAATCCGGTGATAATAGACATAACTTCCGGCAATAATATCTTAGTCTGTGGTTTGATTTGAGTTGAATTGCTTAGTTCTGAATTTTCTTTTTGAAATACAAAGGCTCCTTTATGTGTTTGAAAGTTAGCAGAATCTTGAAGAGGATTATTTTGGTAGGGTTCAAAGCATGCAAAAAAAAAAAAAAAACAGAAAAACTCATGGGCTGATTGTCACAATCCAACCCAATCTCTACTTGAGGCCCACTGCCCAACAAGTCCAAAACTAAACACAATTGAGTCTAACAGGCCCATTTATAGTAACAAGCTAACCTCATGTCCTGGAAACTATATCTGATTGCATTACACAGACAAACCAAAACCAACAAGCAGATACATTTATAGTGCCATAGCTTCCAACAGGTTAATAATTTATTTTTTCAGCTACAAAAAAAAAATACATATTACTTTTTCCACATAAACAAACTGTTAAAAAACAATTAAATCTGTACACATCTGTGTTCCCTCACTGGTTCTTCATCTTTGTGAGAGGCTTGGAGGTAAAGAAAAACTCAAGACAAATGAAAGATTAAAGAGATGCATGTACAAGTCGTTCTCCGAGAGCTTCGAGCACTTGAAGATGTCACATTCAGGCTCCAGCAATTAGTAAGCTAAGCAACTCTTCAAATCCATACTCAGATTCTGATTCTGGTTCTTCAACAAACAACAAAACCTTAAACCCAATCCATCTCTCCTTGCATCAACAATATCGAAACTTGCTTCTTTTCTATGCATGATATGATATGATGCAGAGCATACCTATATTTATCAGCCATTCCATGATCTCTGTTATCCCCGATGAATCTTCACGATCTAAGCCATTTCTTGATGGGCCTCTCTGGCCCAGCTTCTCCTCATTATCTGGATGGTGCTCCAGGCTTTGGATTCCACGGGCATATCCAATCATATTATGCTTTAGCTCTGAGATTTTACCTTAAACCTCTCGAGGTACCCGAGGGCCTGCCTGGATTGTATGCAGGTGCTCCTCTAGGCACGTTGAACTCCTTGGGAAGAGCTTCCATGTCCATGTAACAGTTTCTTGCTTTGGCATCGTTGATCAATGCTGACCAGTCCTCGGATTGCATCAATGCGTTAGCATTCCCCATAATCTGTTACAAGAATAGCACTATTAGCGGAAATGACAATACGATTAGATGCTATTATTGCTGAACAAAAGAGAAGATCATATACCCAAAGTGCCCTTCTTGCTCGAGTAAGGGCAACATTCATTCGCCTAATATCTGCAACAAACCCAACACCATGATTCGAAGCACGCACACAAGACATGATGATGACGTCACGTTCTTGACCCTGGAAAGCATCGACAGTATTGATGTAAATATCCTTCCCATCCTCTGAATTCATCACATCCTCAAATTCCCGTTTCAGGCATTTGAATTGCAGCTTGTACGGTGTGATTATGCCCACAGTCTGCTTCCTGATACCCGATGATTTCACAACTCTCTGTAGATGCTCATACAAGCGAAGACAGAACTGTGCTTCATGTATGTTCTGATAGGACACAGACCCGCCTCTATGAGACTCACGCCCATGTGTAACGTCAAAGAAGACATAAGGTCCAAGTATAGGATCCTTGTGGTACACTTCATCGGGTAAGGCTGTGATGCTCTCACTGTCAGTGAGACGGCCCTGATAAAAGTACCTTGAAGGAAAGTCCCGGATTTGAGGGTGCATTCGATATTGGACGGACAAGAGCATGGTTGGGCAACCGGCTAGTTGGAATCTTTCAAAGAGGCTTCTACTGTATAACAAAGTTCCTGCTGCTTTGCTGATAACAGTTGCAGGAAGCTGCTGAGGATCTCCTACAAGAACACAACGAGCTGCACCAAGGGAAAGAGGAGGAAGAATCGCTACCTCACTGGCTTGCGCAGCTTCATCGATCACTACCATATCGAATCCATGGGTGAGACGTGAGAAGAGCTTACGCCCACTGCTTGAGACAGTAGTGAAAACAATCTCAGCCTCGTTAGCGAAACTTGCCTCAAGATTGGCCCGGGCTTCCTCCATGTTGAAGTTACCACCAGCACGAAACCTGCCTTCTAAAATCAGAAGCCTTGACATCTCAACCAGAACTTTATCTCTTCCTTCGACTGCTTCTGCAAGTTTCTGGAGCATCAAGTCTCTGTTCTGATCACGGGCCATGAGAACATCAGGGTCAACACCAACTGAACCTTGAGAACGTACATCAAAAGCTGTAGCAGTCAGTGTTCTTTGAAGACGGGCTATGTGTTGCGCTAACTCAGCTTCACGAGCTCTTAAATGGCGCATCCATCCATATACTTCTTCACGGCTCTTGACCAAAAGCTGTTCGGTTCTCCGCTCAACAGATACAGCTTGAGCAGCAAGGGGCTGCGAATCAACCCCAACTCGAGCCACATCCGGTCTGTAAACTTTCATCTCACCATCGATAAATCCACGATCAAGAACTCGAGCTAGAAGCTCATCAGTTGCAGCATTAGAAGGCGCACAAACAAGCATTCGGGGTTTAGGACAGAGCTTAGGAAGGGTACGAAACAGGTTTTGATCCATGTTTTGAAGAAGTTCATCAATTGAGCCTGTTGCAGCATTTTCCGAGGTGCTCTCGTTTTGCTTATAGCTTTCAGGAGCTAGTTTCTTCAACAAAGCAGCGTAGTAATGTTGATATTGAACCAGATGGATCACATTTAGCATTCCCCAAACTGTGTGGGTCTTACCTGTTCCCGGAGGACCTTGAACGAGTGTAAAGGGCCATGGGCTTTTTGTGGCCCCACTACTAGTCCCAGCTGCTGTATGCATAGCGGCCCATTGGATGGCGGCTAATTGAGGCCCATTGAAGCTCTTGAGCAAGTGATCAATAAAGTTCTGTGTAAAACATTCAGGCATAGCAGGAGGTTGTTGCTCGTATTTTGGGAAGTACTCTGGGCTGGGCTGAAGGATTGCATTTTGCATCTAGAAAAAAGAAAGCTTCCTTCAATTTATTATTCACAAGAATTATGAAATTAAAAAGATAAAACCAATTCTTGACATCGATAACTCACCAGCACATTAAGACGACAAAATGCATGCAAAGCAACATACTCACGCTGTGTTGTTGCAAGAGAACCAAGCACAGTCAAAAACCAAATGCCTCTAGGCTGAAGTTTCCTCAAAATATGATCATCGGCACTGCATAAATTACAGGAAAAAAAGTCAAAAGGTTGCATGAATAAGAATTAGGGGAATTCCTTAAAACTGCCTTTATGAATTGTCCACGAAAGGAAAAGTACCATTTGAAATTTAAAGCACCCTTTGTTTTATGTTAGTTTTAAAACAAAATGACTATTTTACCCACAGAGCTTTTGAAAAATAACAAATTTGTCGTAAGTAATTAAAATAATAGTTTTTAAAAACTAAAATCATTATGGATAGTTAAAATAATATTTATTTTCCATTTAAAGGACAATTCAACCATTTTGAATAAATAAAAACTATTTATTGTAATTCATTTTTCAATTGAAGGCCAATTTTATCATGTTTGAAGAAAAAATCCTTCCATTTTAACAGAATTTTCTATAGTTTTAAGTTCATGTGTGATTCATTAAGGTAATTTTAGGGAATCAACTCCCCCAAAGAATTATACGAGAAAAATTAGAGCGGGCATTCAAAAAACATGAAATTGGAGAGTATGAAGCAAACCTGTTGGGATCATAAGAGTCCCCAACATAAAAATGAAGGACAGCTCCAGGAGGATCGCGAGTATCAACGGGGATGTATCTCCTAACAGTACCAGCAACACGTCCACTGATCTCAGGCTCCTCACCATCTTCAACTGATGGGGTATTGCTCCGCTTGGGTCTGACTGCTGGATGTAATGGGTTAGTAATTAGCATAAGAATAATTAAGATAAATGCGTTTTAGTTCATGTGAAAAGGAATCAGTCATCTTGACACAAACCTGATCCGGGCCTGGGAGTCGAAAGAATTGCTACATCTCCTTCCTTAAATGACCACTTACACTCATTTGTTGGAACGACTATCACATCATACCATCCTGAGCCAGCAAAAGAGTAGAGCAAAGTACATAAAAGAGGTAACACTTGTAATGAGGGTTATGTGAACGTGTCATATACATAGCTATATATATTATATATATGCCCAAGGTTAAGCAAGCGTGTCATAGCTGACTTGCTTTCATCAGGATATTTAGCATTTCACCCACAATCACCTGGACAAATTGAACTCCACCTCAAACAATTATAGGGGCATTTTTGTCAGGAAAAAAATCACAAAATGTAAACTTGCCAACTCTCTGGAAAATTAGCTACTCCCTTATGTTAATTTTCAGTTTTGCGTTATAATAGATAACAATGTATTAGCAGAAATGATTAATACCTCTTTCTCGCCTCTCAATGTTCTTTAAACGAACCATTACATGTGTATCTCTGGAAAATGTTTCATTTACTTCCTCCCAAGTGCTGTAGAGCTGTGCCCGGCATTCCTCAAAAAGCAAAGGCTCAAATACTCTGACATACTCTTCCACTGATTCAAATGAACCAGGAACACGCTGGAGCTCCGCATCCTCTGATAATCAACAACAAAATCGGTTACAGAAAGATAAACAAGTACCAGGAAAAACTCAGCTTCCAGAAGGGCAGGACGCAGGAACAAGATATAAATTCTTGAGTGCATTAATTAGTTAGTGCCTCAAAGTAAAACTCAATATACAATCATAAACTAACAGTGAGTCCAGGGAAAAGTTCAAAGCAACAAGTAAGCAAAAAAAGAAAAAGAAACAAAAGGTGAACGGAAATCAAACTTTATAATTCCCAAAGAATTATGTTTGACATCTACATTTACCCAACCGCCCCTTCCCCCACAACACATACACATGTGTATGTACATTCATAGCTCACAAGTATCAAAAACTTGGTAAACAATACCCTCAATCTGTAACCTTCATTTGAGAATTTCTAATACATGATAAAACTCTAAGTTAGTCTAATTTTCTGTGACAGAAATATCCTCCATCCAACAGGCTCTCCTGACAGATGGATGCACATCACATGTAGCTGTAGGAGTCCAATCCAATATGCTTGGGCCTGACCAATACAAACATCAGCCTCCACTCATTCAAAAGCTAACATAAAAATCATAGTTCAATCACAATTTGACAATTTAGTGCAGAATAAATATCCAAAATGATATCAAGAAACCCAATATCCACGATGGTCAGTCAAGAACAAGGAAAGATTACAGCCAGCCAAAAGAGTAAAGATGGAACATGTTTAAATTAGCATTTTATACCTGGGTTATGCCAAAACTTTTTATTGGTCACTTCCCGTATGAGGCGTTCCACTGACGTATCTTGATATGAGGTGCTGGCCACACTTTGCTTCTTCACAGGAAGATGCTTCTTGCTCCCCAACTTTGGATCTATGTTGGTTTGACTGGTAAAAGCTGATTTCCTGTTTGCTAGCAGTGAGTTCTTCGGCTGCTTTGAATCATTGGGCTGCTTCCATGAGCCTTGTCTCGGAATAGGCAGTAGAGGTACCTCTGAAGAAAGATTAGTGTCACCATTTAACCTCTTAGGCTTTGCTAGTAGTCCAGGATTCATATCACCATTACATTCAACTTTAGGTTCACTGAATTCCATAAGGGTGTTTCCTTCATTAGAAGAAACATCTTGCTTGAGATCCTTAACTATAGGCTGAATCTGCTTATCTCCAACACTCTCAGCAGGTGAAGCAATACTTTGGACTTCTTTGATTATACGAGTAGAGGGCGCTGAAAAGTTCTGCCTCCTAGGAGTCGAAGTTTTGATAGGGCCAGCTTGCTTGACATCCTCTAGCTTCAGAAACATGGTCTGTCTATTACGCTTCTTTCCTAGCATTGCCTCCTTATGATGGTCTACCTTCCTCTTTACTGAATTATTGGCATACTTAAGCGCGTGACTTGCTTCAATACCTTTAACCTGCTTCCCAATTGAGCCAAGTCCATCATGGCTAACTACAGATAAATCCCCTGTACCATTGCCTTCCATGTTCCTCAAATTGTTGCCTTTCTGACCATCAATATCTGAATCAGACTTTACTGAATCTTCCTTGGTGTATTCAGAGTTTTTCTTGGCATCACTAGAAACATTCTCAGCAACCAAACCATTAAAGACGCTATCAGACATGCAATGTTCATTTGAAGCTTTACCCTGTTCTTGGACACTACTACCTTCAGCGCCACCCTCAGCATCAGACCATTCACCTTCTTCTCTATCCACATCTTGAGGATTTGAAGAACTCGAAACTAATACGGGTGACGCTTGAGTCTCACCATTACCCATCTTATATGGTGAAGCAACATTGGGAATCTGATCCCCTGCTCTCTTCTGGTCAACACCTACATCATGAACATTAGCAGCTTTTTGCCGATTGAAAGGCTGAAAACCTGACACAGTTGATGAATGTGAGAAACCGTGGTTATTTACCATCCTTTGGGTACCTGTCGATGCTGAAAACATGTTCTGAGACTGGGGATTGGTAGATGAGCACATCCCTTGTGGCTGGAAGCTGAAGGCACCATCACTATCCTCAAGATCAGCTTCAGCAGGGGGTTCATTAAGATCAAATAATGGCTTTCCTCGAGAATCCATCTCATATGTGAAGGCATACAAACCAAACTATGAACCCAAAAATGTTTAAGTGGCAATCTTTCTATTATCTTCTATAAAGAATCTTTAAGCAAATGAGTATGCCTCCAGCAAATCGAGCCCAGCAAAACAATCTAATAAAACAGAAAATGGTAAGGATCGACAGATAATACAGGTAGCTAATAGGAAGGAAAGTTCTATCCACTGAATCAAACATAAGCTTGTTACACGAAGCATTCCAAAGCATAACATGACTATAGAAACATGAACTTTAAGCCAATAAAACAAAAATATGCAATGCCTACGCTTCCATTGTGTCAAAACATATAATCACCCAAAAGATATAACCAACAATTTAAAATCAAAGACCCAAAACCGATAACGATTACCCTAAACTTAAGCAAGCACTTATAGTTTACAAGTACATACACATCATGCCATTGACATATTTACTCGAATCATACTATTTAAACAGAAAAGAGGAAGATTTCATGCTATTAATCGAAAGGCAATCAGTTCAGTGCTAATACTATGCAAAGTTGTGCTCAATCAAATGCTGTTAACAGAAATAAACAAGCAAATTAATCAATGATACACAAGTCATAAAACTCAACCAGATGCAAATCAATGCAGCTTTTACAGACATAACCTAATCATTTGTATCAATCTTAGTAAACCCTAATTAGCCGTATATGAGTAATCCCCAAGTGCCCAGCAATAAACGCCCAAATAATCCAATCCGAGATCAAAACCCTATATAATCCAATCCAATCCGAATCTCGATACTCGTCTACAAATTTAGGGTTTCAACAACCACCCTCTTCAGAACAAATCTCGGCAATTAACCTCACAATCCAATAACCCATCAAAAGTCCAGAACAGATCGAGCTCAGAATGAGCGACGGGATCAGTCGACACTTCTCCTAACATTTTCGATCTGTCCCCATCTCCAGCAACTCATTCCCAAGTCAAAATCGATACCCGATTCCATTTCGCTTAGGAGATTATTACAGTACAAACCCAGAAATTTTATGGGAAATTAAATCATGATTGTACAAGCAAAACAACATTTCTCAAGTTAAAAATCCGAACTTTTACCTCTCTAAGAACAGAATTTTCCTGAGTCCAGAGAGAAAGAAAGTAGAAAGAGAAAGGCTTCTAGTCCTTGTAGAGAGGGAGAGAGAGAGCAGCTCAGAGAGAGGATGGGAAATATGATGAGAGGAGAGGGTGTGGTCACGGGTTTATATAGGAAATAACGAGACCCCTCGCCGGCCGGGCTTTTCTCCGGCCACCGTGAATCTTTCCCGGCGGCGTGCGAGTATTCCTATTTTTTATCCTTCTGATGATGTAATTTATCGCATCCTGTGTTCCTAAAATACCCTTTGTCTCATTAGGTGTAGTCGTTCTCAAGACGATGAGAAGGGGTGTTACTGTACTTTCACTTAATTAAGATCTGCTTGTTGGGCCTGCTTCTTTGATACTAAATGATGCTTGTTCGGTGGACTTGGGCCGTCAACATTGAGCCTTTATGACCCAATTTAAAGTCCATGAAAGACCCTTCAAATTTAAAAAAAAAAAAATTGTTGAGAACCAAGTATATAATATATCAACTATAAAAATATATTTATAGACTAATGAAAATAAAATAATAACATTATAGACTCTAAAATTGTTAAGAATAATAATTTATATAGTCAGTTTTGAAGAAGTATAACTCGTGTATCGATTAACAATCAGACCGGACTAAATACCACAAAAAAAACACATATTATGTATAGAATAGTCCAAAACATATTGACAAGTTATAAATAATAAATTTATTGTTCCAACTAGAATTAAAACACAGATAAATAAAAGAAAAATAACTCTCTTAATTATCAAGTCTGTCTGGACAGATCTTTTTGCTAGTATATTTTAAAAAATATTGTATATGTATCATCAATGATCTTATATTATATCGAGATTATAGATTTATGATGAGGTTAATACATTATAGAGCATAGCTTGCGTACTATCAAATACGAAAACATTAACAAACACTATCAAACTCTGACACTAACAATCACACTATACAAAAATACAAGACATAATTATGTACAAATATACTATTACATAGACTCAAACTCTAGTCTCATATACTTGAGTTTAGAATAATTACAAAAAAATCTGTTGTGTGTTTTTTTGTATGTTAAGAAAGTAAACATACCATAATTATTTGTCATTAAATGAAAAGAAAGGGAGTTCAAAATCAATAGATAAACAAACTTAACGATTAACACGATAATAAAAATATAGATGATATGTTTGGAGAACTTGTATTAAATGGAACAGTTTAATTAAGTTCTTAATTGCCCAGTTTAATCAAGATAGTGGGTCATTTTCCTCATGAATATCAATTTGGTCACACCTACTACAATATATGTTAATTATTATTAGTTCTTATTGTTTGTCAGATTCATACCTCATAAATAGAATTGGGCCTAAATGCCCATGACGCCACATTCCAAAATTTGGCCCAAAAATATTTACCGGAATAGATTAAATTCGATGCTATGAGGCCCAACCCAATAAGTAAACCCATAAAGCTACTAGTTATGGGCTAAGAACATTATTAATTTTTGAACCCCACATTATTACATCAACATCAACAACATTTTCTTCCTACTTATTTAATTTAATTTAATATCCCTCTCACATGTCGGTCGTATAAAAATGGTCAATACATCTTAATGTAAAATATTATTCCTATGTTAGTTACTTTAAAATATGTAAATTGTCGGTGATATTTAACTTATAGAAAAGTACAACAAGCAACCCAATCTTATCTAATACTAAAACATAGAGTAAATTGTCTGGAGTTTCATTGTTGAATTTGAAAATGAATGGTTAATTAATTAATTTATCTAATCCAATTAGGGTGACACCTAATTAACTTGCAACTGTTCTTAATATAAAGTTGTTGGAGATCCAACCACTTTAACTACCATTTCTCACACCCCAAATGAGGAATAAAAAACACATAATCTTTAAAAAATACTAAATTTCAACTTAATTTAAAAAAATGTTATCAATGGAAGAAACGAGACTATGAGATGTTGTTGATAGGCCCAGAAGAGCCCACCAAAGTTGGGTATGACCCGAAAAGTAGACCCATCTCAGTCAATCAATGGAGGTCACATTCTTTCTCCAACCTTCATTTTTTATCAGAAGGATAGAAGAAGATAAGCATTATATCTAACTCAATCTGATTAATGTATACTGATAAAAAAAAATCTAGTTAATCTAATAGCAAAGTAAAAAAAACATGCAATTATTAAAACATATGATTACAAAATTACAAATAATATCTACCCCACCGGGCACTATACATTGTTTTTTTTTTACACCCCGGACACTACATTGAAAACATGTTATATTAAAACAGATATTTAACATTACTATCATTATTTTAAAAGCAAAGTAATATTATGAATTTAGAATTACATTCAAAATATTAATCTTATTTTAAAAGCAAAGTAATATCATGAATTTAGAGTTACATTACAAATATTAATCTAGTAGAATCATAAGTTTTTTTTAAAAAAAGTTAATTGATCTTTTGACCCGTCGCTCTTTGTAACAAAGTAAAAAACCCTAGACTACAACGGTCGCAAGGGGGAGAAGGTCACTGTGCTCTCTCCCCCTCTCCTTTCCTTTCGGTCCTCTCCGCAGATACTGTTCCACTATTGTAGAGCTTTGCCTCCCTGCCAACCAGTTACCTTCCGAATGGCCGTCGCCCTCTTCCGTCAGCCCAACCACCCCGCCTCGCCTCTGTCCTAAGCCGGGCCGCCTGGCTTTTGCCAGCCTCGACCCATCCTGCCAGCCTTGTTTTCCCCATGCACGACGTCCGTTAGTTGCTCTAGTCGGTCGTCTAATTTCGTACTGGTGGTTCGGTCGCTGCGCTTCCCAGTTCTTGAGGTACGCTCGAGATCTATGATTTCGTATCTGTGTCCAGGTTGTTTTTCTTTCATATTTTTAATGTATTTTAGTTAATAATGTGTCAACTTCGACTGAGTTTGATAGCAGTTTCGGCTGGTTTTTGGTATCGGCTTAGGCTGAATTTAGGCGTCAGATTTTGTCTGAATTTATTCCCGCTAAATCTAAGTTTTGTGAGGGCATTTACACTGATCGTTCATCAATTATTATGTATATCTTTTGGTTGATATATAAAATTAACGGCATTTAAATTTGGAAAAATAATAAGTGTCTTTAAAAGTACAGTATATATATATAATTTCAAGAAAAACAACAATGGGTTTTTTTGGTGCAAAAAGCTCATTAGTTAGTGCTTGAATTATTAATTAATTATTCTAATATTCACTTTTTTGTTATGTGAACCTATAATTCTGCTACCTAGGACGATGCTATGTATGTACCTGATTATGGGGTTCAATTATCGGATTCTTTAAGGTTATGCTGATTTTATTAATTCTTTTTTTCTTTTTTTTGAAAACGATTTTATTAATTCTATATTGCCTTATTTGTACGATCTTTATTCATTGAATAAGGTTTAAGTGGGTGATTTGTTTCTAGATATTGTTCAACACCTTCTCGTTTGCCTTTTTACCATTTTAAATTGATATATGGCTGTGAAAAAGTCTGCAAATTATATTTATTAATTAAATATTGACTATAAAGATTATTATTCATATTTCTTATTAAGTCTATTATTATTTAATTTTATATAATCAATACATGTATTTATACTTTCACATAAAAATAACATGTATATATTTGTACTAATTAATGCAAATTATCTCATTAAATTTGTCAAAGAAATAGAAGATAAACAAATTAATAAAAACGTAACGAAAAATGTTGTGAGAAGAAGTGGTCATGAATCCAAAGACAACCTTGTCCACATGGGCCCACATCCAATGCAATGGTTACCGAAAACAAACGAGAACTATCGGGCCCACCCGACCCGGTGACTCACGACAATGAAATAGCACAAGGCGGTGCACGCTAACCATCCACTAGTTCACGCATGTCGGGGAAAACAAGGATACAGGCCCCGTCAGAGACCGTGAGCCACGTGGTGGCTCCACGAGCAGCTATGATCTCGACACTCGCTCCTCCCTCGTCCTTCCACGTGGCCTCCCCGAATCGCAGCTCAGTGGGCTCCCGATATCTTACTTTACTGCAACCGCCAGCTGGCAGTCACAGAATGTGTCTACCGTTCATCGCTAGGCCTCGAACTACCGGCGAAACATGTTTATTTGATTTTTAATTTATCTATCAGGTCGTCAGTGGGTCCGCATATAGACCCCACAATCTGGGAACCTCACAGTAGCTCCGTTACCGTCCATCACTCCGTCACAGACTTCACCGTTATAAATACGACGTTCCAGTCTCTTCTCATTACCCGCTCTCTCTCGCCTTCAATCCCAACACTACTGCTGTTTCCTTCACTTTCTGCTCATCAATCCAGTGCAGATTTTCTGTTTTTTTCCCGAGGAAATCGATAATCAGAACTTCCGTCGCCCTTTGTTGCTCGTTCTTCGCAGTCTGCTGGAAACCTCCGTTCGTTCACCGCTCAATCACCTTCCGCAATTCTCAGGTAATCTGATAGATTCGGTTCATCAGTTTTGCAATCCATCTCGAGTTCGGTTCATCAATTTTACTCTCAAATCTCGAGTTCGGTTCATCAACTTGTCTGCGTACTGTTCTTGTTTGTAACTCTATTGTTGAAATGCTTAATTTGCGCGTTTCCCTCTGATTTTAATTAACCTGACCTGGTTTGATTAACTTTAAACTGTTCAGCTTCCTCGTTGATCTGATAATTTCCAGTCAATAGTTATTAATTACAAGGGGTAAGTTATTTTGATTTTTCTGATAAAAGCTAAATCTAAAATTATAGGATAATGGCGCAATTTCAGAACGACGATCTCGAGTACGATCTCGACGGCTATTACGATATGGCCGATTTCGAAGACGAAGGCCATTTCTCCGAAGCCGGCACTCCGAGGAGGGCCGGTGAACTTGTTGATTCCGATTGCGATGACCATTTCGTAGAAATGGTACCTACACATGCTTATTTTGATCTCTCCGGTGATTTTTGTGATTGTTTGTGTTAGATTGAGTGATTTATGTGGTGATATTGTGGTTTGTGCTTCACAGAACCAGTCTAAGACTGATACTTCATCTCTAGAAGCTAGAAATGGTAAAGATATCCAGGGAATTCCATGGGAGAGGCTCAATTTCTCTCGAGACCAGTACCGCGAGAACCGGCTGAAGCAGTATAAGAACTATGAGAACCTTCCTCGCTCCCTAGGGAAGCTGGAGATGGTTAGTTTTCACAAGGATCTGCACACTGTGTATCTTAACATCTGAATTTTGATTATGGCATCAAATATGTTTCTTGTTTGTGTAGAGTATTCCATACTTGTTTTACAGTTCACTGAAGGGCTTTATGGTTTGGTTAGATGGTGAATTGGGATAGTTTTAAAGATTAGATAGTTAATATTTGAAAACTTAAGATAGGTTTTGCTTGTTTGTCTAGAGTATTCTAAACTTATTTTATTGCCTTGTGTTAAAATATTAGAGAAATGGTGTTTCATCACTGATTTATGTGTTTTTTAATATCTGGTCCTCCAATATTGTTTGTGTTCTGAGAGAGAAAGGATTTACCCTGACGAAGGCCAGCATATTTGTCCTTCTCGAGTTTTCAAGCATCGAGGATGATGGGGATTCATGTATTATCTGATTGAGTTGGTGTAATTGAAAGAATATATGATATTTTCTTAGAATTTGTGGTCGCAGATTGATCTTTCCAATTTAATGGTTGTGTTTGTTTAAACTTTCAGTGCCTAGCTTGCTTTATATTCTGGGCCTGTTTTAATTATGGATTTACAGCGGCTTGATACATGGTCTGGTTATATTATTCATGTTATTTACATACGTATATGGACTAAATTGTCCAATAATCTTTTCACAATTAAGAATTAATTCACACCTCAAAGTTTAGTTTTATATTTATTTATAGGGCAATTTATCTCTAATTTTCATTTTACTTGGCTGCATCTGTAAGTGTCTGGGAGGTTGATGCCTTTTTTGATTTGTTGCTGAATGATTTTGTTCTGACAGGAGGGCTTGGGAGTCGAGAAGGGAAAGACCTTTTATGATTTTCAGTTCAATACAAGGCTAGTCAAATCAACAATTGTTCATTTTCAGGTAGAGACTGTTCATTACTCATGTTTTGTGCAACTTTTTATTTTATTTTTATATTTTTATATTTTCCATTTTAATTCTAGTTGTGAGGCTAGCCAAATGATTTACTGGAACTAAGAATTTTTCAATCACTGTTGTTTCTCAGAAATTGATTCTTTCATTTCTTTAGGTCTGACTACTAAACCTTAATTAAAATTCCCACTGACTATGACTAGTTATTTCTTAAGAGTTAGATCCTGTCCTTTTGTTTTCCTGTCGGTCTTGTGGTGCTGCGAAGGTGTAGTCTAGTCAGTTTATTGAATACCAGATTTACATATTTCATAGACTATTGTTTGCTACATCTTCCAAAAGTTTTGTCAAGTAAAAATTCCCACTGACTATTACTAGTTATTTCTTTAGAGTTAGATCTGTTCTTTTGTTTTTTTGTCGTGCACTTTTTGGTCTTGTGATGCTTGGAGGTGTGGTCTAGTCAATTTATTGAATACTGATTCAAATTTCATAGACTGTTGTTTGCTGCTTCTTACAAGTTTTGTAAGTATAGTTCTTTTGGCTTTGGCCTACATGTATCATTAGTTCTGCAGGTGTTGGTATATACTTTTACGGAATATATAGTGGATGCAGCTAATTCATTCTTTGGGGGAGTATGGAGCACAAAGTTTTTTTTTAGTTTCATTTCAATAGATCACCCAACTGATTTAAGACGAGTAAGCACTCATCTTTCAGTAGATAGCCAGTACCTCCATTTGTTACTCTATATTGCTACTGTGTAGTGTTATCATGCCGCATAGCATGGAGCTGGGTTGTATTCAGTGGATCTTTTTGAGTGGACTATGAAGTATGCTTATTATAATTGACATTTATTGTTGCAAATATAGTAGACCAATTTGCAAACTGTATGTTTCGATGCGTGGGATATGATATTTTTGCCAGTTTCGTGTCTGCTTCGTGTTGGTTACCTTAGAGTTTTCTCAAATCTGTACATGCCTTCTTTTCACACTTTAAAAAGAAAAAGTGCAGGTGTGCATGCGATAGCCTTTATATATCTACGTGGTTCCCAGAATTTGGAACAACTCTCAACTATACTTTGTTTTGGTTCTTATGATCCCAAGCTGTTGCGTTTTGCAATTATTTTGGTGGTATCCCTGTGTGTTCTCAATTTTCTACTTTGTGTATTTGGCTTCTGATTAGATGTGTAATTGATTGTTCAATATAACTCATGTATTTTTAACCCCATATGCCATCTAGGGCTGTAATTTCTCTTTATTTCAGCTTGTAAAGCAGGGTTGGAGTAATACCTGAGCAGCTGGTGTCATGCGTTACATTACTATGGTATGGCAAGGCGACATTTGAGCAGTCGAGAGACTGCTTTTGCTTTTTATGCAATAAATTTTACTAAGCTGAGCAGGTTATGATTGATGTCTTGGATTTTGTTGGCTACTTGCAGTTCTGATTGTTGATTATATCTTGCTTGATCTTTTTTGTGCATTTGTAGTAGTTGCATTCATCTTTTATAATTCTGCTTTCATTTTGTTGTCTGTGGCATTTTTTTAAATAAGCCCTTATAGCATTAGCATCAATATTTCATGTTGCGGTCTTGATGGTTGATGTGACATTAGGTTGTGGTTGTGTTCAAGTGATCTTATCTTTCTTTTTTTTCACATTTGAGCTCTTGATACAGTTTTTGCCTGTTTATGAGTGAGTTGTGCAAGATCTTGGGCTATCCCTTGTTATTTTATTTGTATTGGGTGCACCTCTTCACTAACTTGTACTTAGGTGATTTTGTAGTAATCTAACAATTGAACTGTTGATTCAGCCAGTGTCCTAATCTTGGAAGATAGAAACTCATTTTTCATTTGTAGCCCACAAGACCAGCCTTTGTCTTTCTTTTTAGGTTACTAAGACCACTGCTAGTTTTGAGAGACATGTTCTTCCAGATTTTAGATGTTCTTTCTTGGCTGTATCTCAATGCCGGTGTTGATGTTCTTGGCAATTTGGTCTGTGTGTTGTGTGCAGCTGAGAAACCTGTTGTGGGCAACATCAAAGCACGATGTGTATCTCATGCAGAACTTTTCGGTCATGCATTGGTCACCATTGCTGAAGAGGGGGAAAGAAGTACTGAACGTGGCTAAACCAATAGTACCAGCACTAGTAAGTTTCTCTTTGACTGCAAAACGGAAGATGTTGTTCGCTTGATTCTAACTTTAAGCTCTGAACTAATGCCGTGTGTTATGCAGAAACATCCCGGACTCTTAACCCAGTCACTCTCCAGAGTCCAGATCAGTACCATGGCTGTGAAGGAGAACTTGATTGTGGCTGGTGGTTTTCACGGGGAAGTTATTTGCAAGGTACTAGTTCAGTTCCACAAGTACAGACTTTCATAAACCTCAAGCTCGTTCAATTTCTGACTCTTGTTTTGCTTTCTTTAGTATTTGAACTCCCCTGAAGTTGCATTTTGCACTAAGGTGACAACCGATGAGAACGCAATCACCAATGCTGTGGACATATACCGTGACTCGAAGTAAGTTTTCTTTTAGGAGAACCAGTCTTCTCAGTTAAAAAACTGTACATATTGAGTGGTTGCTCTGCTGCAGAGGTTCGCTGAAGGTTATGACTGCAAACAATGACGCTCAAGTTCGAGTTTTTGATGCTGAGAATTTCGCATGCATCAATCGTTGCACGTATCCTTGGTCCGTTAACGTGAGTGTTACCATATAAGAAAAATACGTAGAATATTCCTCTTGTGTTGCAGCATCTGAGCTGTTTTATTGTTATTCACAGAACACTTCTGTTAGTCCCGATGGGAAGCTAGTAGCAGTGCTAGGAGATAATGCAGACTGTTTGGTTGCCGATTCCCAGTCTGGAAAAGTAAGTTCAAGCATATTTTTATTCGAGTCGAGCTCTGACAAAATTGGCGTTGTCCCTCTTATTTACGCCCTACTCCTTCGTACTCTTGCTTATTACAGAGTTCTAACCGTTAAACTGCTGCAGGTGACGGGGATACTGAAAGGGCATTCAGACTACTCCTTTTCTTCAGCTTGGCATCCCGATGGGCGAATCCTAGCTACTGGGAACCAGGACACAACCTGCAGGTTGTGGGACATAAGGAACACGTCCGTGCCTTGTGCTGTACTAAACGGAAGAATGGGAGCTATCAGAGGCTTGAAGTTCAGCTCGGACGGCAGGTTCATGGCAATGGCAGAACCAGCAGACTTTGTCCACATCTTCGATACACAGTCGGGGTATGTCAAGTGTCAGGAAATAGACCTGTTTGGGGAGATCGCCGGAATAAGTTTTAGCCCCGACACTGAAGCTTTGTTCGTCGGAGTTGCTGACCGGACCTACGGAAGTTTGATGGAGTTCAAAAGAAAGCATCATGGCTCGTATTTGAATTGCATTTTGTAGCCTTGTCCTGGCTCGGCACAGCGGCTCAGCTCGAGGTAGTGTGTACATATGTAATAGCAAGTGTTTTGCGCCCAATCGGCTGTAATAGACTCGGCCCTGTCCAGTCTACTATATGGGCCGAACTTATGTCACTTTCATCGAAAGAAGAAGAGGTGTTGGTTTCGGACAAGCATTTTAGCTTAATGCTGGACATCGAATCCCACAAGACAAGTCTTTAAGGTCAAAGAATATGTTCTTCTTTTTTTGGAAGTATATATGAGCAATCAAGAAACCTATATCTCACTCACACGGACCAAATTTGTCTTCAAACAAGATCAAAGCTTTTTAACAATACATGTTCGATCACATTTTGAAACTCTTTTTGTTCTAGTTGTCATAACTGGATTAGACGATGTATCAAACATACAAACAATTTTAAGTAACACAAAATAATAACAATTATTGTGTTCATAGAAAATAAGTCTATTGATCACTAGAATAGTATTATAATTTTTTTATAAAACAAAAGTGTATGTATTTGAAACTATTGAGGGCGACATATTTGTAACAAGTTGAAGAAATGGAGACTAACATTATGAGCGAGAGAGCTCTATAATTCAACTTTTGGTGTCCAAAAGAGTGAACCATGTGTGAGGGCATTGAGAGCTTTGACCTGATCGCTTTTATGGAACATATGCAATTAATAGCACAACTCTTGAATTTTCTTCTTTGAAGTAGGTTTCAATAATCAAGTCGTGGAGCGTTCAACAAAAAGTCTAAACCTAAGCTAGAGAGGGGTCCTCTCCTATATATGTGTGTTCATAATAGCTACCTACGTTGGACGGTTGATAAGTTCAACATGTAATTAGTCCGACCAACTACTTTATCAATTGTTGTTAATCACTCAGTTTTGGTGAACAGTTATAGGTCGATTTACAAATAAATGACCATGTATACCTAGGAGAAAAGGTTCAGGTAGGCTCTATTAATAATTGGGTGTGGTCCATCTGGTTTGATTCACGTGTAGATTTTCAGTTTTATGTATCTAGTTTTATATGCAATGTTCGGTTTACATGGAAAATTAAATCCACCCCTAATCCCGACATAACCTAGCGATACACATATTCAATCGTGCATTTGTGTCATTTATGTTCCCTTAATCTTATAATCTTCAGCTTATATTGTAGAAATCCAATCATATCATGATCCGCTTGTCCAGCCATAATACGGATAAAGAAAACCTATCCAAACACCTACAACCCGATTTAAAGAAATTTAAAGACGATATTAGATCACGATGAATTTGGACCATCACAAGGGGAAAAAAAGTGGGTGGACATGTGAAGGAAAAGTAGAAACAGGTGAGTGAATTGATCAAAAGAAATATCTGAAATGCTGTAATAAAAACGACATGAAACTGCTCTGAAAACGACCACAAATGGTGCTTTTGGCTTGTTCTTCAAATTTCTCCATCGCCTGTGAGCTGCACTCCCACCTTTCCAGCTCATCTAGGGCACAGAGTCAGAGAGCCACGTACCGAAACCTTGTACTCTTCCTATATCAACACGAAAGTCCGTGAATCTTAGGTTTAGGTTCACACGTTGCCAAGAAAGAGAGCTAGGCTCGTTGCTGTTATCGACCAAGATGATACACGAGAGCTTCAGACAAGTTGCTATACGATACAATATTGACGACGTGTTGGAGAGCTTGTTTTGTACAAATCCTACGTAACGTGGATCTCGTCTATCATGCATTTATCCACATATTTACTTGAGTTTTTTTTTTCTTTTTTGATAAAATAGATACTACATGTTTTTAACAACAATTAAGTTGAGACAATAACTTTTAACCCTTGAGTTGGTGGAAATAACAATTTGTACCATCAATTTTGAATGAGTATAGATCATGTACTGCGTAAGAACCAAACCAGATAAGATAATAGGTTTGATAGGAATAACAAATTTACGGTCAGCTTTAAATTAGCATAGATCGCATCTCATTTAACATCAGACTTGGTGAGAATCACAATTCTTATAATCAGTTTTGAATTAACATAACTCGTCTACTATTTAATAATAAAACCGAATCAAATAACATACTCAATAAGAATAATAATTCACGTAGTCAATTTTGAATTTGTATAGCTCGCATACCACTTAATAACAAAATAACAATTACCAAATTATAAATAATCATGAATTATTGTCTTTACCAAAACTTAAACCCTATCGATAACGAAATAACCTCAACTTGTACTTTTTATCGGAGTTTTATGTGAATTTTTTAACAAGATATATGTACACGATGACTCGTCTTAATGGGCACGACGGAAACCCTCTTATAACTCGGGCTTAATGGAGAAAAAAAATGTAATTAATATATTTTTTGTGTAAATTTAAGGGGAAACTATATAAAACGTCGGTGAACTAACCCGTCTTTTTGAAAAGTAACGGTGTTTTTAGGTCGTCAGCAAAAACCAACGGTGAACATATTTTTCATCTGCAAACTGACTAACACCGTTAGTTTTTTTATGAAATAACTATTCTATCCGTCTGAACATATATGTTTCGACACCGTTAAAAAATGAACTTAACCTTAAATTTAATCATATCAAATACTTGAACTTAAGTTTATATGAAATTATAGCTCGAATCCCAATACACGAGCTATACTATATATAATGTACTTAATAATTATCTCGCTACAATATGCAATTACTAAATAATACATATACTATTTCAAGAACAACCTATCAAAACCTTGAACCCGAAATTCAAAAAATATTGATAATGTAATAATAGATACGTGCAATACTTTTCTTACCACTTAGAAGTGAGAAACACAACATTAAATTCGCATGTGTGAGTACGCGACTCTTGCGTGCAAGCCTCAGAGTTCGGTCCACCTCAAAGGATGCACAACTTGTACTATTTTTGTTTTATTTTGGGTACATGTATTTATTTAAAACAAGTTTCCCCAAAAAAAAAACTCCCTTATTTGGTATTGGAGGATCAATTTAATTTGATTTCCAAGGCAAATCACTAACTATATGCAAATTCCAATAACTTTAATACGGGGTGTAATTATATGGTCAATGTATTCATTTTCAAGAATTTATCTAGAATTATACATCATGATATGAGAGTTTTATGTTAATAAGTAATATTAGTATAAATAATAAGTCCAATTAATCTTTACATATTGGTTTAAGTTCATAGATAAGTTAGGTCTCAATATAACGTTAATACCTAATTTATTTCTCATTTATACCTTTGTATATCATTCTATTTCGAGTCAATGTCTCAGTCTTTAATCATCTCTTTAAACACATTATAGACCTTACCTTGAAGAATACCTTTCTATCTTGAATGTGTACATTATTGATTTTTATCTTCAGATGCACTGCAAAGATTTGCTTGCAAATAATTAATCAAAGTCTTAGTGGGTTGTTTAGCAAATAATAAGCATGCTATTGTAAACTATAGTTTCTACCCAGTTAATCATTATCATTTTGTGAATAAACCTTGTAATTAAGAGTAAGAATCTAAAGATAAGATCCTACTCCACGACTTATACACAATTGCGGGCGCTAATTTATTCCATAATAGTCATCTTGTTCATGGTTATCATATTATATTCCACGCCACAGGAAGATAGAATAGTTTTAAGATTATAAAACCTAGTGTAACAATATTAATACTAATTGTTGAAGTGTATCCCGTATTGAGAGTATGTGGACAAATTAATCGATTAATAAGTATAGTAAAGCTTTAATCCATCGACTTAAGACTTTTGACATGGTATGGTTTGGCTCATGGTCCATTTGTCACCTTTACTCTATGGTCTCCAGTCCATATGTAGATGTTTAGTCATACTATGACCCACATAGAAGTCCGATCCTACACGTGAGGACATCAAGAGTATGTGGACAAATTAATCGATTAATAGGCACATTGAAGCTTCCACCTATTAGCTCAAGTTTTTGGGTCGGATAGGGTTTTGACATAAATTAATTAAGACTAGTTTTTTTTTAAATCACATATATTATATATCAACCATGAAGATACACATATTGAATTATTGATCGTACTAGGCAAGATAATAACATTCAGACTCGCAGTAACATTACAGGCTCCAAACTTGGTGGGAGTAACAATTCCAGAATTCGGAATTAAATGAACATAGCTCGCCTATTGTTTAACAATTAGATCGGACCATATAGCACATCAGGATGCCCACATAGGATAACCTACGACAAATAACTGCAAATAAAACGAAATAACTCAAATAATAACGTTATTATCCCCCACTAGGATTCAATCCCCGGTAACCAAGAAAAATAACTCCTTTCACTACTGGCTAGCCCTGATGGGTCTTAGGTTTTTTTTTTAAACATGTTGCCGCAAATTTTATATATCAACATAAGATATACATAAGAGCTATTGAACGATCAGGGCAAAAGCCATCAGAAATCTAGACTAGACTTAAATAAGATTCTTGCAACCATCTTCTTATTGAGCATAGCTCGCATGCTGTATACGACTAGACTAGACTTAAATAAGAGGACCTGAAGCGCATCTAAGCTAGACAAAGTCTGACACTAAAACTCAGTCTACGTTGGGAACATAAACCAGCCGAAGCTGGCACCAAAAGCAGCCGACACCAGAAAACAACAACTAAAAAAACGACCCAAAAAAGAAGACAAGGGACCACCGTTCTCAAAAGTGCCTCGCGGGCAGGGAAGCGCGACGACTGGTCGGGTAGTAGGGAAAATCTGAACTGTCCAAGACGAGGTGAGACAGTGCCGGCCAATTGCTACAGATGGCCGAGGTGCGAGCAAGCGACGACGGAGGCGGCTCGGACGGGCGGCGAAATAGCATCTGCGGGAGAGGACAGGAGAGGGCGGAGGGAGAGAGCTCGGAGGCTCACTTCCGCCCTATGGCAATGGGAGCTAGGGTTTATCTGCGGAGAATCCATTTGCAGAGAAGAGAGGAGTGGCTATTTTGTCTTGTTTTCTAGTTTGTTAAAAAAATCGATTGTTAAACCTCTAACAGTCACATAATTTCAAAAAAATAATTTTAAATTACTATAAAATAATACTTTTCTCCTATAAGTACTACTATCTTCCATTATTACACACCTCAATTCAATCTTTCTTAAATTCTTTAAAATTCATTTCTCTCCTAAGTTCAACCCTCTTACACATTATTCTTGAACTACGTGCCTCATATACCATGGTAACAGTTTTCAAAACCTACTCAATCATAACTCGTATATACGGCTCTATAAGGAATTTGATGTCTTCTAGATGAAACGATCACTGAATCAAAAACATGGAGGTTGATCCCTTTACCGATCCCGAGGTCAACCGCGAGGCCACCTACTACATCGTCAAAGGATGAGCAGTGGAAGAGGAGATTGGATCAGTATGTCCTCATGTTCTCATACCCGAGCTTTGTCGGTGCTACCCAAGCTCAACTGGTAAGATCAAGAGGACAAGGACGAGAGATTATCCGCGGTCGGGGCACGTCCGAGAGGGCATCCCATGCGTCCCTTTTGAAAGGTGGATGAAAGATGAAGATCTATAATTGATAGCTTGTTTGTTTATCAGTCAACCGACATATGCAGAGGGTGAGACCAAACTTCAGACATTTTCTAGAGGATCTGCTAGGCTGAATACTACAAGGATCTGAGCACACCCAAGGACAAGCAGTGAAGCCACAAAACCATAAAGGATTTATGGTCAAAGATCAAGCGCGGGGTGAAGAAACTCCAAGGCTTGTGTACACAGTTGAAGAATACCCACATAAGTGGTTTTCTGGATGACATGATGTATCTCAAGGAAGTGGAGTTGTACGCGCAGCCTAAAACGCCAAATGTTCAAATGGAAGCATTAATGGGAAGCAGTCCGAAATTATCCAATAGAAGGCTGAATATGGGAGTGACAGATCGAAGCGATCGAGATTCAATACAAGTGGTTAACGCAACTCATATCCATACACTAGATTAATGGATCAAGACCAGGAATTGAAGTGGCTAAACAAATATGTAAACAACGAATGTCTGGTATGTCCAATATGATCTCGGATGTCGAGAAAAAAGCATTCTTAGAGGCGAAAAACAAGCAAATAAAACTCGTGACTCATCAGACATTTTTCTATCTAATCAGTAATTTAGCAAAGTTGGATTCGAACCTGTGTCCATGATGTACCGGCTCTGATACCATATTAGAGAACCAACTGAACTAAAAGCTTAAGCTGATAGTTGAAGGCCCAATTATATATTCTAATAATACGTATTTTAAAATCAATGCAATGAAATTCTTGGTTTTGAAAATAAAAAATCAACTTTGAATTGAAAATTCGAATTCATGAAATTAACAAACTTCCGAGGCCACCCATTGTAGTCATGGTGACCTTAGTGGCGGGGCCCACACGGGGGTGGGGGCAGCTTCCGCACTTACCCGAGGAAAGTTGTGTAAAATGTAAAGCTATCATTTTGCCTTCGATTTGATATCTTACGGGACTGAACTGGAGTTCGTATGAAGATGTTATGAACTTTAAAAATTTGTTGCACCTTTTTTTACTCTTAAACACTCTTTCTTAGCCCCAAAATCTTATAACATTTATCACCAAAGCTGATACTATATCATGCATAACATAGACGTAAATTATCAAAAGACATTTGTTGTTAATTACATATATTATTTTTAGCTCCAACAAGAAAAGACATTAAGAATGTAAATGATTAATTGAAATTAAAGACTTTGAAGAGAATAATAGTTTCTAATGAAGTTGATTTTTTTGTATGATAAATTATACTATGTTGTTGAAAGGTAAAATATCAAATAATCTCATACTTAAATAAAACGAGAGAGAATGATATGGTTACCAATTATCACAGTATTATCGAGTTGAAGTTTTATAAGATAGTAGATTTTTTTAATTATGATCGAGTATTTTATTATTTTTAATTTTTCTTTATTTGATTATTTTTTATAATACTAAGTTACTAACTATTCGAGATAGATCTAGTATTGAAAAATAATTATTCTTGTATATAAAAAATGTTTTTCTTTACTCTAATGTATATTTTTCAGTATGAAATGTTGTCTATTCCCTAGAAAATATATGGATCTTTCACTATGTGACTTTTTGTTTCACCTTAATGACAAAATTAATTCACCAAAGATTTTGAGAATTGTGATGTAGATCTCCACTAAATTTTTTTTATGAAAGAGTTGTTCCAATAATATATATCTCAACCAGATATATATGATATCAAGTGATCGCACTAGGGACTCTCAATCGCCACGAAGATGAGATTAAACTACCCAGACCAAGCTGGAAGATACATCCAGACAAACGTTGGAGAAATAACCAGACACAACTGGTAACACTACTAACTACTACTAACTTAATACACTACGCCGATACCAATCGACCCATTAGAGCTATCCTCCAGGCCTGAGCAGTACGGTAACCGAACTAGTGTCGATGATCTCTACTGATTAATCTTTATTGTATACAAGATTCATAATGTTTGTTGAATTATTTAATTATTTTGTTTGATTGTCACACATGTTTTTGTAAAAAAAAACATAAGTTTTGTAGATTTTGTATAACAATTTTTTAATAAACCATTGGGGGAAAACATTATGCAAGTTACACTTAGAGCATCTACAGTGACGGTTTTGGATAAAGTGACTTTAGTTGATAGTTCATTCTATTACTAAGAGAAGAGAAAACAAATGAGGCTAGTCTGTCCATAGTGGTAGTAGCTTTGGATAGTTTTTTTTATTAACTGAAATTCAATTTCAAATTAAATTTTAATTAAATTCAAATTCTACATCAATTCAAATTCAAGATCAATTCAAACCAAAACGGTAATTTTTTTTTCAAACGAGCTAAATTTTTACTGCAGGAATGAAAAATACATAAACCCAAAACCAATGACATTGGAAAATTATGGTCTTGGTAAAGGCCGAAATAAATAAATAACCAATAAATAACCAAAATAACTGAGGCGGAGTCAATGCCCCAAGAATTAGTTGAGGTGGAGTCAATGCCCCAAGAATTGGCTCTAGTCCTGCAGCATTTGGATGTTCGCCTGATGGTCTGCTAGTTGGTCCGGAGTCATGACAGGTGTATCCTTAGCTTTCAGCACTCGAATATCGTCATAATATTTGTGGAGCCTATTGCTCAGTGTCATCTTTGCCTCTACCTTAAGATCCCTGCTCTTGTCATGCATGTGTTGGACTTATGCAGGATTCAATCCTGAACTAGATGAGACTTGTTCACCCTATCGTTTGACTGCATTCTGGTCAATTGGGCGTGATTCAAGTGTCACCGCCTCACAATCGTCATACTGTGTTGATCTAGTGCATGGAGATCCCAAGTTTCGTGAACTAGATGCGTCCAGCCTCGATCTCTTGTTCTCGTCTGCCCTGTAGGTAGACTTCCACTTGAGCTCGTTTCGGAAAGTATCAAACCAATGCCTAGTAGTGAAAGTTTTGGGCGTCTAAGTGAGCACGTATGTCTCTAGTACTCGCTAGTAGGTCATATCGTCCAAGGCACCGCTAATTTTGGTTGCCTTATGTTGGTTGAAAATCTCAATCATCGTCTTCGTCTGGTTGTTCAGCTTGGACCATCGATCCTTCATGGTCTTGTGGGTCTTCCTGCTCGTACAAACTTGATATGTTAAATATTTGGTTCAAATTTCGTTACAATACTAGCATAGTCAAGTCGAGTTCAAACCTAACTTTTTAAGACTTTGAAAAACTCTAGTTCAAAATTTCACCACGTGCTAGTTTACAATAATGTAACGAACCCCTGATTACTGAATCAGATATTATAGTAGATAAGGCTTCGGTGTATAATAAAAAAATAGGTAGGGAGATAGGGGATCACCCTGGCGAACTCTACTGATGATATGCATTTTAGAATCAGGTTCATCCATCTCTGCTCGAACCCATCTTTAACATTATGGCCGCCAGGAAAGTCCACTCGACTCTGTCGTAAGCTTTACTCATGTCCAGCTTGATTGCCATGTTTCACGTTGTACCAGTAACATTTTTTTTTCAGGTAGTGGAGGACCTCAAAGGAGAGAATGGTATTTTCTGATATCAATCTTCCAGGTATGAATGCACTTTGGTTTGGAGAGATTATCAGGTTCATTATGGGCTTCAACCTAGTAGCCAAGACCTTTGCAATAATCTTGTACAAAAACATTACACAGAGTAATCAGGTGAAGTTCTCTAACTACCTGAGGACAAGCCTTTTTGGGAATGAGAATCAGAACAGTTTCATCTATCTTGTCCAGCATTCTCCCTGTCACCAAAAAATTCTCGACCACCTCCGTCACTTTCGACCCTGCCACGTTCCAATAAGTCTGGTAAAACCCTAGGTTTAGGTCGTCAGGAGCCGACAAAGTATCTTGACCCATACCGAATGTTGCCTTGATTACTTCTTCACTTGAAACCTGTCGAAGTCGTTCATTATTTTGCTCAACCGATACTCGGTTGTGAACCAACTCCAGGCACGGGTTCATGTGGGGTTGTCCTGCCATGAAGAGATTTGTAAAAATTAGTAGTATCATGTCTTCCAAGCCCTCTCTCCATTTCATCCTTTCTCCGTTTTCCTCGACTTGGATCTTTTGGTTGGCTCGTTGGCGCCACTATATTTATTTTTGGAGTGGAGCTTCTTGAACTATCTTTTGTTGAAGGTTATTAGGCCGGAGTGCATTGGATTTCGATGGTAAGCTCCATATTGATATGAATGTACCAAACATTATCTAAACTTCACTCCCTCATTTACTTGTACATTCATATCAATATGGTGATTGGTGGTGGGAGTAGCTTTTTATGTTCCATAAAACTGCGCCGTTACTGTCCACTTTCAGTGCTCCCTCAAACAACGTGTGAACTTTGTTACATGTTCTCAGCTCGGGGAAGTGTGAACTTTCGTTTCTTTAGATCACTAGTATTACCCTCCTTCCCTGCAGAAACATCAATTAAATATCCAAAATTATTATAATGTAACTATTAACACATTTGAGTATGAAACCAGTATAGTAATCTTGAACCTTCAACTAACCAGACATTTTCGATATCTAAAATATCTCGTCTCGACCTATTGAAAGCTACCTTGTTACATGTTGTCAAACCCACCGAAACTAGAAATGAATGAGACATTGCTTTCTCCGAAAAGCATGCATGTGTCACATGTTTATTTGAATCAAACTGCAAAAGTCCCAATTAACAAAGATACTTGGCGTACGATTTGTAACATTCAACTCCAACAAAAGCATGATAGTAGTTCAGAAATGAAGCTTCATTGTGAGTGTCCTTATAATTCATACCCTCACATGGTCGGACGTGTAAATTTGTCACAAACTTAGGACTTTCTCATACACAACCCACCACCAACTCAACAGATCTCAACTCCCTTTTTTTCTCTACGAAGAATACTCCTAAAAGCAAAGTTCAATTAGGAAATATTATGAACAGGAGGCAAACACAAAAAGGGCCCAACCAGGTTCGAACTGGTTACCTCTTGATCTGCAGTCAAATGCTCTACCACTGAGCTATGGACCCCTTTGACAGAAACAAATCAACTGAGGGTGTTGCATAACTCAGAACAAGCACATGCACATCTTAGGATTAGAAACAAACAGAAAGTTTAACCTTAAAAGATGTAATAAAGCTGTTGTGACTTAGTTTTCAAAAACCAGTCGAATTGGAACACATTTACCATGCTGTAACAGAATTCATGCTTCTATCATACCAATCATGACACCATTCTATATAAACTCAAAACTTATTCAAAGGATTACAGACCATTTTGGTTTTAAAGTTTGAGAAAGTGGCCACTTTAGTCCTTAAAAGTTTTCTTGAGGCAGTTCTCAGAGTTTCAGAAGCAAGATTCACATCCATGGCTTTGAAGCCTATAGACAATGTAGTAATCAATACATGTCAACAATCATAAAGGTTAGACGAAGCAGTGATCAATTATATGAAACAGTGAAATGTTTGCTCTTGCAATTGTTGAACCTATAAATCTACTCATAAAGTTCTGAATCTGAATGTATCGATCAACATTGACAAGTGACAACTAAGAAGAATGCCACAACTACTTGGACCAGCAAAAAGAAGAAGAAATAACATGCAAAACATGTTTTCATATCTGCATCAACACTCTTAACGTTGAGCCAGTTCAACTTTGACCTATTGCAGTAACTGATATGACTCACATGGTTCTGAAGCACACATTAAACAAGCAAGTTGCATAAAACAAATTCAATTTACAAGGGCCTAACCAGGCTTGAACTAGTGATGAATGCTCTACAACTAAGCTATGAGCCCTATCGATGGATAGAAAAGGGTATAATATATTATCCACTCAAAGGTTTGAACCAAGTACAAATCAAGATTCAGTCACACATCCTAGAAGCATATAAACCAAGCAGAACGCAATAAATCCAAACATTGGGTGACTACTTAATATGCTATCAACAAAACAGATAGATAGGAACCCCTTTTTATTTCCATAAGATTAGTCCTAAAATAAAAGTTTCTTAGCAAAACTAACCTTGAAAATAGAATCAGCAAGTGAATAAGAAAACTTATGCGAACAAGGAGATGTAAACATCCGTTTTTACCATAACAATGAACTGACAAAAAAAGATAAACAAAAGGGCCCAACCAGGTTCAAACTGGTGACCTCTTGATCTGCAGTCAAATGCTCTACCACTGAGCTATTGACCCTACATGTTAACCTATGTACAATTTACAATCCATGTAAAGTTGTGAACCCGAATAGAGGAGAATGCAAAATACACATTCATGGCTTTGAAGTCTCTAGAGAAAGCAGTAATCAAGACATCTGAATAACCAAGAAGGTTAGACGGGCCAGTGATCAATTGTACTCATGCATTCACAGTTTTAAGACCAAAAAAAGTTCAAAGAATGAAATGTTTGCAAAATAACAGATCACTCCATGCTAACCATGTTTCAACTGGTAACTTTTTTCTTATATCCTCAGCCACCAAGCTTTGGACTATTTTCAGACAGTTGAACCTAAGAATCTACTCAAAAAGCTCTAATTGTAACAGTGACAAGTAAGAAGAATGCCATACATATCTACCCCAGAAACAGAAAGTTTTGGGAGCAGAAAAATATGGTAAAAAAAAAAGTAATTTACCTTGTGATACTGTTATTTTTCAGCTTTACAAAAACAAAGAATAATATTTGCAAGACATCTGAATATCAATATTAACACCAAAGAACCATTTTACTATGCTGTACAACTATCTATGCAAATATCTCTAGAAAACACATAATGCTTCCATCGTATCATAGAAGGTTGTAGGTTTGAACTTAACTTGAGTAAACAAAGAGGATTTACAATTAGTATTAAGAAAATAAAATACTAGAAGATAGTTACTACCTTTCAATTTTATAATATTATATGCATGAGTCGAATATTTTGTTGACTTCAATTTACGAACGATCACAGACATAATCGAATATTATAGCAGACACTATCTTTCATTCCAAAATGAAATTCTCTTCTAAAGAAAACCCAAGAACTGTCAGCAAGAGACTTCTATTTCAATAAAAGTGGAAATAATGAAGCCATAATGACTTCCATTGCATTTCAAATCAAGAATACAGGCAATCGTTACATAATTCTACTTAAATGCTATCCCATGGCCAAAGACTACAGAGAAATTAGAATAAGCATGTATTATTCCACTCATGAGATTGTGAGGTGCTGTAAAGGTAAAGGATACCAAATTGGCGTTCATTAAATAAATTTGGATTTCAAATCAGACTTATAAAGCAGGACCAACAAATTATGGATTTCTGGTTACAATTTTCAAAGGCACATAAAGATACTAACTTGTCTCATTTGGATAAGAAAACTATAAAGTTAAGAATAAAGTACAGATTCAATCAGAAAAACAATGACAAAACCCTATGCAAATGGGTAAACATTCAAGACCAAGGAACTTGCCTCTCAGCAGCTTCGGCCACAATGGGCAATCTGGGAAGCTGACCCAGCAAGCAAGAAGACGACCCATAAATCAAGCACACAACGAGGAACAAAAACGTAGTGCTGTCCAAGCTCATCTTCAAGTCCAAGCCAATCCCACCTGTGGGATTGAAGGTCGTCTCCAAGAGCTCCGGAAAAATCAAGAGAACGTCAAGCACAATAGCTTGCATAGTGTTGAACCTCACAAACTTGCTGAAATTGGGGTTCCTCACAACAACGAAGTAAAGGGTCAAAAACACCAGGAACCCATTAAAGGGGAAGCTCTTGTAGACCCTTATAGCCGGAGCAAGGGGCTGAATCAGGGTCTGAACTGCAGAGAACTGGGTGAGGACGTATTTCCCATACTGAACGCCATCGAAGAGGGGGTAGAAGTAGCAGACGGCTGAGATGATGCGGTCAGGGAAGTCAGCTGAGTCGCTTTTGTTGGATTGAGCAGTGACGAGTCTTCTTCTGGGTCTCACATGGCCGTTGATGGATTTCTGAGCTGGGTGGGTGAGAGAGAAGAGCGAAGAAGATGAGAAACTGGGTCTGTGAGACAGAGCAAAAGGAGGTGGGCGAGAGAGAAGATTGGATATGGCCATGACTGAACCAACTTTTTTCTTGCTGGTTTGGTTTCGAGGATTTAATTTCTTTTTTCCACAGATTTTGATGAGAAAAAAGTGAATTGTGCAATAAATATCTAATATAATCATTTTGATTTTTTTTCTTGCTATGCTTAATTTGACTTCTTTTATTTGGTGGAGCAACCGCCAAGTCTGCAAAGCTCCAACTCATTCTTCTTTCTCTTTCCAAACCTATGGCTTTGGCTTTTGATATCAGAA
>JAYMSW010000050.1:0-35343 GCA_036897725.1 Erodium texanum
AAGGCGAGTTGCTAGTTTTTGATTCTCGTGCGGTGTTGCCTTGCTTTCTTATCATCTATAAGTTGTAAAAACAAAAATCCAAGGCAAAAATTTTCTGTGTCATCTTCTTTATACCAATATTTTGAATTCGAATTTTCCATACATAAATTTTATTTTAAATAAATATTTTCTTCTTTATTCTCTCATTATCGACGTTGATGGTTTTGTATATTTTTTGAGAAACGGAAATGCGTATAAATGCATGCTGTCATTAATTAAACTTACAGTTATGTCACTATGTGATTTCTACAGACAGCAACACGTTACACAACAATTAAATGTAATAATGGTGTTAATAATAACCATAGAAGTCCCAAACAAAAAAAAGTCGGAGAGAGAAACCCTAGCAACTGTTTATTGAAAAAGGAAAAGAGGTTGCCCTTCCTCTCTCCGGCCTTGATCTCGTCCGATTGTAGCCTCTTATAGATCTACTGCCTTCACGCTCTCCCTCATCCGTGCTCACCTTGCCGTCGCCCAGGCTATCGCCACCCTTGCCCAGGCTGTCGCTCAAATTTGTTCTGATCTGTCATCGCCTTACCCAGAAGTTAGCTATTTCGCGGAAGTTCCGTTCAGAGGAAGCTTTTTTTAGTTTTTGTGTTTTTGCTGTTTTTAGTTAATAAGATGCCGGCGTCGGTTGGTTTTATTGCCAGCGTCGATTGGTATAGTCCTAGACGTTGGCCTACTTAGATGCGCATTTCAATGCGTTTTCACTTAGGTCTAAACATTAAACGGTACACGAGTTATGCTATATGAGAAGTTAACTGTATGAAGTATATTTCCATCAAGTCTAAGTATGGAAGGACTTTTGTCTTGAACGTCAACATATACTGTATATATCTTCCGGTTAATATATAAAATTAACGACAACTTTTCTAAAAATATATATATATAATAACAGTGGTATTAATAATTCCGACAATCTTAGATTGTGGCGTGACTGCACGGTCTTGGTCCCTTGTTTGGCTGGCCAGAAAGTTCAAAACCCTAGTTAATGACTTAATGTAATGGGTATTGAAAATCTGAACTAAACAACGGTTGGTCCAAAGACCATACTAATAAACTCATCATCACTCACACTCAAATAGGACCAATTTGCTTTAAACCGAAGAAAGAGATGTTGGTCCATTTTTTTATCAGCAATTATCGTATATCTAACATTGAAATAAACAACTTTATGTTCAATACATATGATTTTTATCTCTCCATCTATAGTTTTTGGTTAGACATTAATTTGGTGCTCATAATAATATTCATCATATATATATATATATGTATGTGATTTATTTTTGTTCATAAATGTAATGGTAAACAAGTTGAGTTAAATAGGAGTTCAATTTTTGGACTTAAAAGATACACAAGTAGACTCGCTAAATATTTATTTAATTATACATAACGTATTTAATATAATTAAAGTATGTTTTAAATTTTGACATATATATATGTATACCATATGTATTTTATACGTTTTTTTTGTACATAGTATTTTATCATGCCCGATATTTTAACATACAATCTATAAAACTTACACGTGTAAAGTTATGGTTATTATTTTAAAATAAAAACAAAAACCGAACTTGAGTTCAATAATTTTTTATCGAACAAAATTCAAATTTAATGTTTTAAATTCGACACAAACCCAAACCAAGTACGAGTCTAATGATTTTATTGTAGCCAAGCTTGAATCTGATCATTTTAAATCCAATTCGACTTGTTAACTATCAAATCAAAGTACAACTGGTTGTGAGCCTCTCTAACTAAGACATTAATGAAAAAGAAAGGTCGAAGCTTGAATGGGTAGGTTGAGGAAGAGCACGAGTGAAGCAAGAGGACATGCCATGGGACCTCAAAACAAGATAACCCAACTTTACTGTCTTAAGAGAAAATGAAGGTGGGTAATTATTTATGGTTCAGACATGGGTGTATGGTCACTGTCTTTGAAAGCTCCGTTCCTGCTACTATCCAACCAAACCCATATCTCCAGGTTAGGCACACGTTTACGTTGTTATAGGACTCAAGTTTTGTAAACCGTTGGATTGGTCCGTTGAGATGTTGCATCTGAGGTTCCGGAAATGGGTGATGGTTACATTTGAGCGATGCTTGGTTGGTTTAATGAGGTTCCCATTTGTATTTGGATGGTGTCCTTTCATGGTAACAGTAGTGCTCCCTGTCCCTCCTTAATTATCACTCCCACTTTCTTCTATTCTGTGCACTTTCACTTTCTTAAGGAAGTGATTAAAACACTTGTTAATGTTGTTTAAGATGGCAACCTGTGCTCATAATCTCTGTGTTTGAACCCACTGGTTCTCTTTGTGGGCCTTCTATTGCTTGTCAGAAGCCCATCATTACAACCTTGTTTATTTGGGCCTACGCTTGGAATATGGGCCTCTAGCCTGACCCCCACGTGCAAGTTGGGCTTGCATGTGAGATAAGGGCTTCTAGTCTAAATAGGCTGACTCGATAATATCTGCACAGTGCAGAGTCAAGATCTAAAGGTGGAAAAAACACAATGTTCCTGAGATACTATGTGAAATCCGAGGTCTGAACTTAAACACATTTTGATCAAAGTATGTTTCTTCTTCAGTGTCCTGCTCCGCCAAATTTGCAATCTTTCTTCTTCTAGAACAGATTAGTGCGACTCCACGAGCACATACAATGGCTTCCCATTCAGTTTCTCACGCCCCTGCAACACCCACAAAGAAGAAACACAACCAAATCAGACCAGGAATATTGAATTGCATCAAGAACAAGAAACTTTGTATCTAATGGTTTGTCGGAAAGCAAACACACCTTCAAATCTGGTATTTCGATTAGGCACGCACATTCCACGACTTCTGCTCCAACTCGTCCTGAAGTATAATCCAGAATTAAAGGGAAGAGAGATCGAATAATGTGATCAAATATAGAACAAAATCAAAACCACGAGGAGCTCAACTCTTGTTCACTTTTATGTGAACAAAAACTTCACATAATTACCTAATAAGCTCATAGCAGCGCGAAGAGTGCCTCCGGTGGCAATTAAATCATCAACTACCAGAGCTCGGTCGCCAGTTTCAGCTGCTCCTACATGCATCTCTAGACAATCTCTTCCATATTCTAGAACATACTCTTCTGATATTACTTCACCTACCATGATTACATCATTTTATTAGGAAAATAACACCAGATGCACGAAGAAATTTCATAAGTTTGTGTCATGGCGTGAAAAGTACGAGGTAACTTCTTTGGTTTTCTCAATGGAACAAACTTTGCTCCTATTGCCAATGCAATTGGAGGACCGAATATGAAACCTCGGGCCTCAATTCCTGGTTCAAAATAGAACGTCAACCTTAACATTAAGAACACACAAATGAAAATAAGGAATTTACGGGAAAGCTATTGATGAAGTATATAATGTGGCTTCTTCTTAGAGTTCACAGCAAACAACTTTCTCTAAGCAATACTTGGGATCTCAGAAACACATGAAGACAGCAAGTGTCTACATAACAAAACGAAGAGCCAGATTCTAGTTAATATACATTAAGACAAGAAGAGCATATTAATAATAATGATCCAAACGGCCTCATAATGGAGAGGTTAGGACTTAGGAGACACATTCCACAAATATATGCATAAATAATTTCCACAATTTTGTGCCACTAACAATACTACATTTGGAGCCTAATGACACAAATCTAACAAGGCTATGTAGCTGCTTTTAACCATGCCTTTGATACTCTTCACAGCTTGTTCTTTTCATCAATTTTATCGAACAACTACTTGATGACTTCAGCTTGTAACCCTCACATGATATCACAATATGACGATTAGGTATTATGAAGTACCTCTTTGGTCAAATCAAGACAAAACCCATTACACTAAACTCAAGAACATGTGGACGAGGCTCAGTTAAGATTCATCTAGCAACAACAAAGACAACAGAGTAAACATGGAACATAGACAAAAATGGAGCAAATTAAAGCAAGCACAAATAGGGTATTGGAAGCATAAAGAGCTAGGGGCCACAAGCGAAGGAGGGGTCGATATCTATTATCAACCACAATCACGCAAATCAGATGCAATCGTGAGCCTCTCAATGAGCTTGAGGGAGAGAGCAATCAATGGCACAACCCCACTTGCACTAACAAAGCTCCATTCACAGAAACAAAACAAAAACCCCACATCCACAGTGCCTTCCATTCCACAATGTCCCTCAAAAAAGCAAAAGAAATCGACCCAATAGAGCAATTTTAACTATCTCCTTATCGAAATCACAGAAAAAATGCACTACCTTTAATAACCATAAAAAGTAATTGCACTTTCGTTTATACCTGCAACGATCGAAATGTTCATGTCTCTATATCGCTCCACGAACAAATCGATGGTGTCCTTGAACGCAACCGGATCGAGCAGCAGAGTGGTGATGTCTTGAAACATAATACCTGACATTATCAAAAACATTGTTCAATCTGGTATTCTATGATGGAACAGTAGAAATCCCATGTATTGATCCAAACCCAGAAGTCAAAATCCCAACTTTTTCATTTGGGTACCGATCTTTCTCCTTGGATCATTGTAAACGCAGAAAAAACAAACATAATTAATCTCTTTTTCGCTGCTTGGTTTGGTTTATCAGATGAGCTAAACGGGAGAGAAAAGAGATAGAGAAGAGAGACCTGGTTTGGGGAAATCGGGAACGACTCGAATTTTAGTTTTGATGGCATGGATGCGAGGGTCTTCTTCTGTGGAAGCCGGCATTGTGGCAAAAAGAGACTGCCAAAATGCTGCTGTTGTCGTAGTGATGACGAAGAAGAAGACAGTGGGGAAAAAACGAAGAAAGTAGCAGATATATAGAGACCGTACGTTAGGCGAAATGGGGCCTCATATTCAATATGTAACACAACACACATACGATTCTCAATCTCTACGTATCTATTCTATTACTATATCTATCTCCATAACCTATAGGATTAGATAGAAAAAAGAAGACGACGGATAGGTCGGTGAAAATGAGTAGATTCAAAAAATTATTTACAAACTTGAGACTTCTTGTTTTGCATGTAATTAATTTGAACCGACCTTTGTAGTATTTGAAGTAGGCCTAGTTAAAGAGGTACTAATTGTGGAAAGAGAAGACTTAGGCCACCTCTATGTACATATGTGTAGACTTTTTCTATGGTGTAAGTGTAAATTAAAAGTTTATTATTGACTAAATGAATGAGATTATAAGATGATTTTTTTAAACAAAACGTAAATAAAACTGTATCAAATTATTGTTGTAGTCTGTATGTTAAGAAGGGTTTGTATCCGAATCATTCTTTGTCTATTATTTATTCTTATCCCGTCTAAATTTATCAAAACTATCATTTTTCTCTACCATCCAATACGATGCTTACCTAATTCATACAAGATGTCAATTTAAAAAAATAGTTAAGACATAAACGAGTAAAAGTATAAGATACAGATTAGTTTTTGGTTAAGATAACTAATTCTAAGGTGAGAAATGCTACAAGATCTACTCACATGAAACTTTATGCCAATAGTTAACTTTCACTCTATTTATCACATTTTCTTACAAACAGATCTCTTAACATTACAAGACTAAACTTCACAATTGTTAAACAAAAAACTCTAATATCATATAGGAAATTCTACTCACTTGAGCTATCAAATTGATAACCAATGTATCAACCATAGATTTGCACTGTATAGAACCCTTTCACTTTCAATTTGCTTTGGCAGCTACTAATTTACATGTGTGTGTGTGTTCTTTACTACTCTTACACGTTACTTGTTATTGTCCAGATTTGATGCCCGATCGGGAACATCACAAAATCCAATAGAGCCTGTGAAGAAGAGATTGTTTGAGTGCAAATCGGACAACACAAGTCAACACAACCAACGAGTGTCTTGGAACATGTTTCTACTCTTCGTCTTCTAAAATGTTTCTTCTTTTTCTTTTTTCTCTGTGATTAAAGCATGATTATTGCTAGCAATTAAGATGATGATTATGGCACCAAATTAATAATGAGATTTCTGTCTCAGACAATAACAGTTGGGAGACAAAACACTCATACATTTTTTAATAAACTATTTAAAAATAATAATTATGATTACAATCTTTTAAAAAATAATAATTATAATTACAAGAGGGTATCTTTTATTTTATTTAAAAGTGGATTACACAATTCCGTTATAAAATCGTGGATAAGATTTGCTTTTAATTCATGGATAATTTATCAAAATACCTTTTACTCGCTTGCTGCGGGCCTTGCCTCCTACTTAATAACACGGCAGAAGAGTAGGCCCGTTGGCCCAATCCTCTCTACTGAATGCCTACTCTGGGCCTCATTAGGCCCAACCCTCACCCTAACCCAACACAGTGCATGACTTTTTCAATTCACAAATTACAAATGAAAAAAGAAAAGAAAATCAAGTAGCTATTTTTCTACTACAACCTGTTCACCTTTCTCCTTTCACATGTTCTTGTTCTCTAATGTACTTGCCCAAAAATTGACCTATCAACCATATAAACTTGTCACTTTGCTCATTGCAATCTCTTGTTATCATCACATTGATTTTCTTACCCTTCAACAAACCAAACAAGCCTCTCTTTACATCATCAAACGACAACAATCCGATCTCTATATCCAAAAAAAACATTTGGCCAATCACGTGAATCGTTTAGCAAACTTGTATTGCACATCTTCACAATCTTCTTTCTGGTCACGAGTTCGATTCAGAACTCATTCACATATCATCAAACCCAACATATATCTATAAAAAGAGACTCTCCACCACTACTTGTAGTTTTAAGAAGTGCTAATTGATAGGAGTTTAGAGCAATGGCATGCAAAGTCTCTCCTCCATCACTTGCTCTGTGTCTCACACTGAACCTTCTCATCTCTGCATTGTTCACTGCAAATGTGTGTGGAGCTTCATGTCCTACTCCAACAAAGCCGACTCCCAAACCAAGCCTTCCTCCTAAGGTCACCTGCCCTACAGACAGATTAGGGGTGTGTGCCAACTTGCTGGACGGATTGGGGAACCTTGTTGTGGGGAGTCCTCAAAAAGCTTCATGCTGCTCTCTCATTGCAGGCCTTGCCGACCTTGAAGCTGCTGTTTGCCTCTGCACTGCCCTTAAAGCTAACCTTCTAGGACTCGACCTCGATGTCTCAGTCTCTCTCATCTTGCTCCTCAATCACTGTGGATGCAATGCTCCATCTGGTTTTGAATGTGCCTGATTCTCTCAAACTTTCTTTCTCTTGCTATCTCAGTGTTTTGGGTCTGTAGTTTGGCCATTGTTACGTGTGTTGCTGTTGAATAACTTCTAGCAAGTGCTCTATGATATTTATGTTTGGCAAGTGAATAAACAACCTGTTTAGTATGTACTTAGTTTTAAGGATCCAAATCAAAACTTTAATGCATTACTCTTTGTACCCTGAATGTCATCTCTATCACACAACAAGAGACTAATGTAATAGCATTTCCAATTTTGCAAGAAACAACATGAAATCAGTGTAAACTAGAGAAACTAATAGAGGGGGTAGGATAATAAGTGATTAAATCAATTAATTGCTAATTAAGTGATTCAATGAGAATATTACTTGCAATAGCAGCAACCCAAGCTTCAAGCAAGAGTTTATTTCCTGCTTCTTCTTCCACCACGCTTGCCGGTAGATCGCTTGCGACTGAGAGGTGAAGACCAGGTCTCTCCATCAGCCATCTTGCCTCTCAACCTTCGATACTCTCTAGATCTCAAAACTCCCTCCATAATACTCATATCCTCGCTAATTTCGTGTCTTGCTAGTGAAGCTAAGCTGGGTAGTATCTCCTTTTGAAAATCTTTTAGCCTTCTCCCTCTTCTCAGCTTCATACCAAAGTCCTTCATCTCCGAGTCAACTACTTCAAATGGCTTTGATGATACACAGTACTCATTGATATTGCTTTCTGTTAACTTCAGAGTGATTGCCTCGTATGAGTCACAAGGCACTTCCTTTTCTTCATTTTCAATTTCCACCTCGTTTGATCCTTCTTTAGTAGAGAATTCAAGAACATAAGCTGAACTATCTAAGGAGATGTGGACGAGTGATTCAGCTGCAGATTGAATCAAAACATCCACTTCACTGCTACCTGAAGATCTTCCTCCCAGCTCAACTGATAGTGTTTCTTGAGACCCATTACGATTTCCAGACAATTTATCAGATATGGAGATTTCTTGACATGAAGATGGAGATTTCTTGACAACCCAATCCTGGACTGAGTCTTGACTTTGAGGTGAATGTGAATCTACAGCATCTTCAGCTTCACCATCCAATGTTGACTCTACATTTTCCTTTTTGCAGTCACTGTGGTCAAGATTCAGAGGCGCAGCAGCAGCAGCATTTTGATGGGTCCTCTGAATCAGAGGATCATTTGAGTAACAAGATGAGTCATCCACATAAACTTCGTTAAGGTCCAGAAGTCCTGCCTTAAAAGAGGTGCTATGAGACTGATCTTTCTTCACACTTCTTGGAACAATCTGATCAGAGATTACAGAAACTTGTGATTCGTTCTTGGCTCCAGAATGCATTGGCTCAGTTGCATCTTCATCTGGGGTTGCCTCGTAATCTTGTTCTAAATCAATAATCTCATGGGCATGGGGAAGAGTTTTCTTAGCTCTCTTTCTTCTCTTATCGGTTCCAATGCTTAGAGAAAGCTTCAAATCATCTGAATCTGAAACATCTCCTCCATTGAGAGAAAGCTTAAGTTTCATGGTTTCTGGTGAGTGGCTCCAGACATGGTGAAGATCAAGAGGCCTCTGTTGGAGCTTATAGAACACACCACGACATTCTCCTGAAAAGTCCTGATTTAAAACTTGTCCTGAACCAACCTGAAACACGAGTAAACAATCTCAGTAATAGTGTCCACTCTCATAGCCATCACAAGAAAGACTTTCGCTTTCTAAAGATAACAAACCAAGAAATTTCTCAAGAACGCAGAACAAAAGAGTGCTTCAATTACCGTTGAAATTGAGGAATGAGCTGTTCCTATAGCCAGTTGATCATATCTTGCTGGATTTGCAACAGGCATTGCAATGGATTGAGAGCTTTCATCCCACATATCACAGGTTTCGATCTCCTTCCACCCAAGACCCACCATAAATGTCCTTTGTGTCCTATATATCCGATGGAGTTCATGTACCTAAAGAGCAATATAGTTGCAAGACATATTAGATGAATTTTAAGAAAAATCCCGCAAGAACACGGACAATAGAAGCAATCAAAATTCGATTCCTTGGCACGCTCATACCTGGTTTCTGAATGTAAGCTCCTGGTCAAGCATTGTCTGCTTCAACATTTCTGTATATCTCTGGACTGAGTTCAGATCAAGGTCACCTTGGGCCATCAATTTTTGGAGTCAACATAACTGGAGACCATTATATCTTTTAAATTGCCACATTACTACACACCATTCATTAAAAACAACGATCAGAATGTTCTCATGATAACCCAAACCTTTGTGTTCATGTAACATAGATACTAGAATCATTTCATAAGCGTGAAACTGAAATTTGTACTATTACATGCCATATACAAATTAGAAAATAAGCTGCAAAAATAGGTAACCGACGAGAAAATAAGCCAAGATTTGACAAAGACAAATTAGGCCGTCCAATCCTATGATCCTATAATCACTAACAGATCGAACCCAGAAGAAAATGATTTTTCTTTTCCCTCACTACGGTGTAGGAACAATAATGTTATGGATTTATAACAGGTAAATTACAGAAAAGAAACGATTTTTAATTCAGAATGAGAAATAAGCAATTAGTTACAATCAAACCAATAAAATGACAGTGGTAAGAGTTAAAACAAAACAAAAATTAAGAGAGATAGAGATAGTACCATGACATCATGAGATAGATATAGAACCCAGAAAGAGATCATGAAGATCGAGAGTAACGATCAGACCCACAAACGAAAAGAAGACGCAGAGAGAGAGAGAGAGAGATGAAGAGGGGTCAGATGAGCTGAGACTGAGAGCAGCAATGTTGGGTTGAGGTTGAGGTTCACCATCCCAACACTCCTGGCATCAACATCATAGTTTTTCTCTTTCTGCGCTTGATCTTTTTCTCTGAACCCTGCGTTGCTTTTGTAGAGGGAGAGCACAGTAACTATCGTAGGCCATACCCTGGGATAAAGCTGCCCTCGAGATTTTTGGTTGGTTCGCCCCCATCAAGTACCGTTACTTTCACCGTTGATTTGGACCCCACACCCACATTTATCACTCTCCAGCAGCGACCCATATAAGCCTCACGCGCCATATCACGGCTTATCTAATAATCTTTATTTGTTTTTTTACTGAGTTTTTTTCGTTTCTAAATTCTAACACATTATTTTTACGTCTTTTTTTATTTATTAATGTTACGTTGTTTTGCTCTTGATTATTATTATTATTAAAACCACTTTTAATTATGTTGAACTTAGTGGATAAAGTATTTGTTTCATTGTTTGCATTCCATCATGAGAAAGGGCATGTCCCTTTTATGATTTTATCTTATTATATTTGGTGATACATAGACTGCCTCGAGATCCCCATGGTTAATCATGTTTAATAGAAAACGGCGAGTGGACCACACGAACTCTTATTGGGCCCAGAAGCTTCGAGGTGGTATTGGATTTATAAAATATAGATAGCATTTTGAGCTTGGGCATTCACATCTCCTGGGCTTCTTCGCATATGTTGGCCCATTGAGACCCCATGATTTTCAAATGAGCTACCAAACTATTTTCTTCATTATGTCCGAATTCAGACGTTAAAGCTATACTCAAACTCATCGATGACACGATCTCCATGACAAAGAACGTTTCTTAATCAGTCCACCAAATAAACTATAACGAATAGCGATTAGTCAAATTGCCAGCGATGTCAGCCGTACTCCTCCCAATAACGCCACGCCACGTGGCAGTCATCGGGGCTGGTGCCTCCGGGCTGGCAGCCGCCAAGGAACTCCGCCGGGAAGGCCACAGGGTCGTCGTCTTTGAGCGCGGCGACCGGGTCGGCGGAATCTGGGTATACACCCCCGATGTTGAATCGGATCCAATCGGACTCGACCCGCGCCGAGCCGTGGTCCACTCCAGCATCTACCGGTCGCTCCGCACCAACCTCCCGAGAGAGGTGATGGGTTTCCGGGACTACCCGTTTGTGCCCAAATGCGGCAAATCCAGAGACCCGAGAAGGTACCCGGATCACCGGGAGGTGTTGATGTATCTGCAAGAGTACGCGACCGAGTTCGGCATCCACGATTTGGTGGGGCTCGAGACGAAGGTGATTCGGGTCGGGTTGGTGGAGGATGGGAAGTGGGGAATCCGATCCAGGAGGAGAGGGCAATTTGAGAGTGGTCTCGTTGACGAGGTCTTTGATGCTGTTGTTGTCTGTAACGGACACTATACTGAGCCTCGTATCGCCGATGATGTTCCTGGTAATCAGTTCTTCAATCCCCAATTTTGACTACGTAGACAGTACTTTAAGGATCGATTCGGATCTGGGTTTCACTCAAATTATTGTCTTTTCCACTTCTGTGGATGTAAATTTGGAAATTTTTACTTGTTTATAGTTCTTAATAAGAATAATAAGGTGGTTCCTCAAGATTGATGCCTTGGTAATGTTCACTAAGATTTCAGATTTTCTTGTTCCAATCTGTAGCTTTTATGAATTTGGATTGGTTCTAGGTATGAAATTATGATAAAGAGTATATATCCTAGCTTTGGTCCCTAATTAGGATAATCTTAGCTTTTGTCACTTGTTGGAATGTTAAGTGAACTTGACAATTCCGCATGTAACAGTTGATCTTATTGTTTTTTTTGTTCATCCAAGGTATGGAAACATGGCCAGGAAAGCAAATCCACAGCCACAATTATCGTGGTCCCGAGCCCTTCCAAAATAAAGTATGTTCCATGAAAAGCAAACATGTTACCTTAATGTATATTCAGTTGGTCTCTAATTGAATCTTGTTGCTTTATTACCAGGTTGTTATTTTGATAGGTAGCTCTGCAAGTGCTGTAGACATATCTAGGGACATTGCTGATGTTGCCAAAGACGTCCACATTGCCTCTAGAGCATTTGGAGATGGAACATTCTATTACCAGCTTGGCTACAATAACTTGTGGCTTCACCCTATGGTAGAACTAAAACTCCCATTGTACTTGGTCTTGAGTTCTCGTACTTACATAGGTTCTATTGAAACTTAATTAGATGAAACGATGCAGATTCGAAGCACCCATGAAGATGGAACTGTGGTCTTCCATGACGGTGCCTCTGTCCATGCTGATGTTATTATACACTGCACCGGGTATGCTAGCAACTATACATCATCCTATTTAGGATTACACGAACTGATATGTTCCGATTCTTTTATTTAAGGTACAAGTATCATTTTCCATTCCTCGAAATCGATGGCATTGTGAGTGTTGATGACAATCGTGTTGGACCTCTATACAAGCACATTTTCCCGCCTGTTCTTGCACCGTGGCTGTCCTTTGTCGGGCTACCTTTTAAGGTTTATCTCCACTCAACATTTCCTGTATTAGTTCTTCATTTAGCCCATTCTATGCTGAAGTAAGGAACATTGGTGTATCCTAGGTTGTTCCCTTTTATATGTATGAATTCCAAAGCAAGTGGGTAGCAAGTGTTTTGTCTGGTCGGGTCACGCTTCCATCACAAGACGATATGTTGGAAGATGTTAGAGCCTTCTACTCCGAGCTTGAAGCCTATGCAACAGCAAAGCGCTACACTCATAAGATGAGTGGTATTCAGGTACACTTGAGATCAGGGTTAAGGACATTTTTGTTATTTTTTGACAAAAACGATCTATGTGAATTTTTTTTTGAATCCCAATGTGGCTGCAAAACGATTTTGGAACTTCAGTGCAACTAGATGAAAAACGTGTAAACTAAGATTTAATTAGCCCTTATCTTTTCAAAAGCCATTGAAAATTTGCATGGTTTTTGTTGTCATTTTGCAGTTCGAGTATAACGATTGGCTTGCAGCACAATGTGGCCTCGCACAATGTGAAGAATGGAGGAAGGAAATGGACGTTGTGGCGTCAAAGAACAAGCGTGCCCGACCAGAGACATACCGGGACGAATGGGAAGACGAGGACTTGGTCAAGCAAGCTCATGAAGACTTCAAAAGATACATCCAAACTGAAACAGATCCTTAACAAGGAAGCCACTTATACATATTGTACTATGTATGTTACATTAGTTTCTTCAATAATGTTGTCATGAGATTGCATGAGACTCAAGTGATGAGGTTTGAAGGTCAACATCATATGTATATGATTATTTTTATAATATAGGAATCATTTAAAGTCCATGTCTGGTACTTGACTCAGGTCACGAAAATGCAGTGAAGCATAGGAAGCAAGAAGAGATTAATAAATGGACAGGAAAGAAAAGATAAGGGCAGGCTTAAACGACACCAATAATTGACCCTCCGAAAAGCTATGTTTGAGGTCCCAAATCCCAATAAATTATTACAAGACATATTTATCAATTTTTTTGAGAAAGAAGCAAGAAATTAGAGGTGGGTGTGTCTCAGATTAACCTGTTGCCTAAAAATGGGAAGAAGCATTAAAGAAGAAGCAGATGAAAATGAAAGAAAGAGAGAGAGATTAAAGAGTATTTGTTTTTGGTATTGTCATGATGCATGGGAAGAAGTAAAAAGGGACTGTAAAAAAAGTGAAAGAAACAAAAAGGAAGAGGATGAGGAAGAAGAAAGAGGCTACTTGTTGCTTGGCTTGACTTGACTTGGATTTGAAGAGCAAAGAAAGGGTTTTGGGGTTTCAAAATCTAAGTGTTGGTCTAAGGTAGGGTTTTGGGTTTGTGTATATTCAGATTGTGGTCTGGTTTTGGGGACCCATTTCCCAATCAAACAACCTGAGACTCCCAATGCCTATGTCTTCACCTCTGTATGGTTTTGGTATTGCCAGTTGCTACAGAGCTGTGTATCTATTGCTTTACACAAGTGACAAACTTTCCCAGATACCAAACACATTTGCTTTAATGTGGTTTTGATATGATCCCTCTAAACCTTGGATTAATCCAAATTTTGAATCACCATGACCCTATTAATGGTGCATTCCAAGACACTACCCTACTCCTAGTATGGCTATGCTATTCCAAGCTCCTAGGCTCTACTCATATTTCTCATTTTCTCTTGTTTTGGTTTAAGATTAGCAGTACTCTTAAGACTTTCCATGTAAGATTCTAAGCAGTAAAAATCAAACTAGTTTATAGACTATCAAAATTTGACCTAAAGTTATGAATCTACTTTGGTTTGAAACTAGATGACATAAAAACATACATAAGCGATATAAATCAAGTTATAAGGAAATGTGAAAACTCAAACTAGTTAATTAAAGTTAATATTTTGATTCACAAATTAACCAAAACAAACAGCAAGAAAGCTTGTATTTATTATATACTAGGAGCAAACAAGATTTAGGAAGTAATCAAGTTTAGGAGTAGTTATGTAACGGGTCAGTCTCCTAATTGAATTCAGAAACACCAGTACCATGACGTTTCTCATACAAAAAATTGGGAATTTCTACTAATTACTCCTAACTATAATTATAGATACAGTGAATTGGAACTAAAGAGGCATTGCTAGTTAAAGAAACTACTGCTCCATACCCAAGAAAGACACATAATTCAAATTTGCTACAAGTTCCAATTCTTCTTTGTTTCATTTATTGCATCAGTAAAGAGGCGACCGGTGAGGAACACTCTTTCGCCGGCCAGCGGACCCCGGCGGCGGCCCCGGGGTGCGGCAGGTAAACAGCGGGCGGGAAGGGGGGGGGGGGAGCCGCGACGGTGCTCCGTTTCCTCCTGACGATTTCGGTGGTGGCGGTGCAAGCCAGAGCTCCACTGAAACTCATCACCCCACGAGAAACAGTCCCCGGACTCGTTGACCCGGACGAGGTCCCGAGCGAGTCGAGGACCGAGTCCGGCGTAACTCTGTCGTCGTCTTCAGGTTGATCGGAGAAGCTCAGTTGACTATCGTAGATGTGCTTTTTCACTCCATTTTTGGTGGTGGCTAGGTGCTGAACCTGCATCAAGAACCGAACAAAATTGGAAATTGAAATCGACCCAGATGGTGAAAACGAAATTGATTTGAGTAGGAAGAAGAAAAATCGAACCTTGCAGGAGAGAGAGCAGAAGAGGAAAGGGTCTTGAAGGCTCCGGTCACATGTGCCGCAGAAGTTGCCGGAGCCTCTGAACGGACGCGACATTGGCCTCTGCTTCAAGAACACCACTTTCGCACTGTTCGTCGTGTAAGACTGAACGGACGAGCAATTCATGAGCTTCTGAGCATCACCGAGCCTCACGACATCATGGTACACGTATCTCCGAATCTGAGACTTTAAAATCATCAAAACAGGGAACGGAAAATTCAATAACTGGGTGTGGCCTAATTGAGTGAGTTACAGGAACCTGCAAGAGACGGTGAGGACGGCGATGAAGAGGGAGGCAATGACCGCAAATGCTAACCGAGCAGTCCAAGCAAAACACGTTCTTTTCGTTCTTCTTAGCATCATAATGAACAGAGCAGGGCTCGAAGAACTTCTCGGCCAGAAGAATCTGAAGCCAGTCAGGTACTAAGTTTGAGTCTTCATTAAAACCCACCTGAAATTTTCAGAAAAAAATACAAAAAAAAAAAATCGCCACCCAAACAAAACTCATGAATCATCACTACAAATTAAGAAGAACCCGTAAAAAATATCGAAAAGACGAAGAGAAACGAGAAGTCACCATTATTGGACAGAGCAAGCAGGATGAGAAGGTTGGGAACGTCTGGGATTTTATAAAGACAACATGGGAATGGGAGAGAGACAAGTGTGAAAAGAGAAACGGCGGCTATGTAGCAACAGCTACGCAGTGAATAAGTTGATTTTGGACTTGGATTAATATAAATATTTACACATTAAAAGTTGTCAAATCATTTTGAAGTGTGGTTGTGATTTGTGAACGCAGAGATTATGAAAAATCAAATCTTTTTGCAGGTTTAGACCCAAACCTACTACTCTTCCCTACGAGCTTGAGGACCCACCAAGCAAGTTACTGTTAATCATCAGGAGTTTAACTTCAAGTAAAAAATCAAGATTTCGGATTACAATTTTTGTGTTTCAATTAACAGTGTTCAATTTAACTTTCATTCAAAAAGAGTTCATCTACATTTCAGATTTTGATGTATATTTTTTTGAAGTTTTAATAAAGCAGTATATAAAAGAAATTGAAATGTGAGTTGTGAGGAGGGTGATAATGTGTATAAGGCTGAGGTATTTAAGGCTCAATGAATGAATCCAGACTTCTGTGTGGGTTGTGGGGGAGATTTATTCAATTTTGTTTGCACTGATTCTAAATAATTAGTATACAAATCAAATCAATGAATAGTTGGTAATTGCAAGTAATTAGTGATGATAGTGTTGATTGCTAAAATTAGAAACTTATGGTTGCCAGAATCACATTAATGCCTCTGCTGGAGGGAGCAACTTTCTTTATAAGCCGTTCTTGTTTTTATTGCTGTCCCTGCCCCCGCGTGGATCTCCCTATCTTCTTTCTCTGATCGTTTTGACTTTTGGTTTACGTTGTTGGGCTTTACTTGGGCTATTCTTTATGGTCCTCCCCGCATATAAAGGCTTAGTATTGGGCCTTGACCCAGGATCATATAGAAGTAATTACAACTAAGAGGCCCAACTCTAACTTAAAGCCCACTGAACAATGTGTATGAGCCTACTCGTATCAATTTGCATAGCAAAGAGGAATATCATATTCTCGTTCTCCCACTATATAAATTTTTTTCACATTAACGATTGAATGAACATATTTTGCGTGTTATTCAATAATTAAATTGCATCAAATGATATCGTGTTTAACAATCAGATTTGATTAGACGACATATCAAATGTTTCTATAAGATAATAAAAGACAAATAGTTATAAATAACACAAATGGTATTAATTATTACCCTACCAAAATTCGGTTTCTAACATTGAAGAAAAAAAACTCTCTTATCCGCTTGATTAATCCTGATGGGTATTCGAGTATAATGACTTATCTGTTTGCTGAATTTATTTTAACCCGATTTTTAAAAATATTTTCACTACTTTATTTTATGTCCATTAAACAAAGCATACAAACTCAAGCTGTATTCAAATATTATTCCTATATTTGTTCGTGCAAAGAAGAATATATATAGATAGATAGACTCAATCTTGCAAACATGCAATTGTTGGATACTCAAAAGTCCAACCAATAAAGAAGGTGAATTTATGAATGTGAATTGTGTATAGGTCGAACAATTATGAGAAACCTCTGTGGTTCTTTATGTTTCTACACGTGTGGTCTTGCCACTCTTGGCCCATCATCATAATTCACAAGTCCCACCTGCCCAAAACACTCCTATATTGTTCGTCTAATTAAAAACATAATTGAAATCAACAACGAAGTCAAAACCGCACACACCAACTTCTTCACAAATCTTTACCTAAACCAACCTTCAACCTCAATCACATACGACCGCATCCTCGTACACTCGCCCACCAGCTGTCGTGGCACGCCGTGATTGGGCATTTCTCAAATAACACAACTAGGACTTCACTCTCGAGAACACAGCAGCTGTCGATTTTCAGAAAGCGCATCGGGTTTGGCTTCAAATTGGATTGCCATAATCGCCCCTCTCTGGATTTCTCTCTTCGGAGCATCCAAGGTTACAGCTTGCCTCTGGTTCTCGCTCTAATCTGTGTCTGGTTCTGCTCTCGCATTGATTTGGTGTTCACACATTTCAAATGGGCTCTATATACTCTTGTTTCTTTCGAGTTCTCGCTCATTCATATACAAGCTGAGCTAGTTTGTTCTCTTCTGCGTCTCCGTCTCGTTCGATTTGCACAAAGCACATGCCTTTACAGTTCAGAAATCAGCTTATTCTGTAGAGAAAGTAACTATAGTTGCTCTTAATGGCCAATGCATCTGGATTTTTCCCTCCTTCAGCTCCGAGCCTCAGGAGCAGGATCGGGCCTTCCTTTGCTGTTTTCCGATCTGGGTTTCGCTCCGGTGTGGGAGTATGCACAAGGGTCGTCTGTTCCAGCACCATTGAAGGTGCTACTGGTGTTTCCCCTTCTCAATCTCGAGTACCCAGGTAACTATTCAATTTCCTTTTCCTTTGAATCGATCCCATTTCTCGATTGATTCGGATTTAAGTGGTAGTGTTTTTGTTTCGCTGTTGTAAGTGGAAGTTTTTGGTATAGAAATGGTTCACACCTTGCTTGAGGAGCTACAATTGGGTTATGGTTATGAATCTTTCAGCTCATAGTGTTCATAACTTGGTTTTGTTGCCTGTCTGATTGAATTGAATGAAGGATTCTTAGGGGTTTTGAGTCTGATTTACCATGTTCATACTGAATTGTTATTGCATGTGCACTTGGATTGATGAATCACACATTAAAAACTATGCATATGATGATTTAAGGTTTCATCCGTGGAGGTGCTTGTGAGTTTAAGATAGAGATGAATACATAGATTTTGATCATTTGTTCAATTTCTTAGTAAAGTGGGCTGTAATTGGCCCCCTAGCCTAGTATTGATGAAACCAATACGAGGATTCCTTTGGCTCAAAAGCTTTTATTTTTATATCATTAATGCAATTATCTCAAAAGCTTTGTGGTGTGGCCAATTCTGGGTTGCTGAACTCTCACTCTAATTTTGAGAATGAAGGTTTGAGTAAGGAAATGGCAATTTTACTCATTTATGTATGGACTTGTACAGGCTAGTCAGTAAAGGCTGCAAGTTAGTCGGATGCGGCTCAGCAACACCAGCACTTCAGATTTCTAATGACGATCTTGCAAAATTCGTTGAAACTAACGATGAATGGATATCAGTCCGCACGGGCATACGTAACAGACGAGTTCTTACAGGTTAGTTCTTCTTTATATCGAATTAGATTTGGACAGTCTGAGGTGGCTTTGCTATATTTTTACATCAGCCTTTAATACAAGAATGCTTCGAATCTGAACTCAAGTCCCAAGTCCAGTTCAGCTGGACTTGGTGAGTTTTAGCATAGCTAGGTTGAGCTTACCTTTACTTGGATTTTGTTCTAATCCATGAAAACTATTTCTTGTTCATTATTTGGAGATTCCTAAAAGTACTCGATTCTTGTTAGCCCTGTATTATAACATTTTGAACGAGTGTGTAAGAGAGTATGTTCAATGTATCACACATATTTAACATTTTCTAATTGTTCTAGTACAATTGTTTTATCTGTCTTCCATTTCGTGTCACGATTGTTAAAAGGGTTAATTACTCCTAGCGACACCTTAGTTTACACGTTTTTCACCTAACTACACTAGGTTTCAAAAAATTATAGAGCTATTTTTTGCCTGAAAAAGGTGAAAAGGCCCTTGATTATAATCTCAAACAAAGACTCCATAACTACCCAAAACATTTTGATTAGATGTAAAAAAAAAAGGTCTTTGTAGGAAATTATTAAAAAGAAGAAAAATGGGCATTTTCATCATTTTCTGGCGAAAAAGAGCTCTATAATTATTATTTTTTCTGAAACTTGGATGTAGCTAGGTGAAAAATATGAAAACATAGGTGTAACTATTTGTCATTAACCCTTGTTAAAATATTGGAAACCTTTTATTTTGTTGAATGGCATTCTAATGTAGCTTTAACCGCCTTCTTCTTACTTCTAAATTCACAGGGAAAGATAGCCTGATCACTTTAGCATCAGAGGCTGCAAAGAAAGCTCTTGATATGGTGCAAGTCGATCCTGATGATGTAGATCTAATCTTGATGTGCACATCTACTCCAGAAGATCTTTTTGGCAGCGCTCCTCAGGTATAATAAAACTGTAAGGCCAGTATATTCTAGACTCAAATATAGAAGTAGACAGTGAGCTCCATGCAGATCTGTGTTGCTCTCAGTAAAGTTCGTTCTATCAATGCTTAGTTTGAACAAGAACATATGATACCTAGATCTAAATCTTCCTAGTTAGTACATTGGAAAGAACCTTGTTTTAACATTATTTGATTGCGCTTTTGTTGTCAGATCCAAAAAGCACTTGGCTGCAAAGGATATCCTTTGTCTTATGACATTACAGCTGCATGTAGCGGATTTGTATTGGGTCTAGTCTCAGCTGCCTGTCACATTAGAGGTAATTTCTCTCCGCCTTCTGTAAATATTACAAGGTTTCAGCTAATGATCTTACATGTGTTGTAATTATGTTATACATGAATTACAGGAGGAGGATTCAAAAATGTTTTGGTTATTGGAGCTGATTCTCTTTCCCGTTACGTTGATTGGACTGATAGAGGGACTTGCATTCTGTTCGGTGATGCTGCTGGTGCTGTACTTGTACAGGTAATCGTTTAATGGTTTTACAGTTATTGTTTAATGATTTTCTTTTGATGCTTTAAGTTTTCTGCAGGCGTGTGATAGCGAGGATGACGGGTTATTTGCTTTTGATTTAAACAGTGACGGGGACGGGCAAAGGTACAAAAAAATACTTCCCACCAGTAAAAAACTTTGTTCGATCTTTTGAGAGACGTGATCGAGTTCTTATGCAGACATCTAAATGCAAGCATGAGAGAAAATGAAACCGATGAGAAGCTTGGTTCTAATGGCTCGGTTTTAGACTTCCCTCCGAAGCGTTCTTCATATTCCTGCATCCACATGAACGGGAATGAAGTTTTTCGCTTTGCTTGCCGGTGCGTTCCACAATCAATCGAATCTGCACTTGAAAAGGCTGGCCTCAACTCTTCGAACATCGACTGGTTACTCCTCCATCAGGTACGAGGTTTAGAACACAACTATTGACAATGTTATAAGTTCAACCTTACATCTTGTAAATTGTAATAGAATTTGTGTAAGACATTTGTGTAGCGATAAATAACGCTTTTTGAATTTCGACACGTTTGATTGCAGGCAAATCAGAGGATTCTGGATGCAGTTTCAACACGGTTGAATGTCCCAAAAGAAAGGGTTATATCGAATCTGGCGAATTATGGTAACACGAGTGCTGCATCGATTCCTCTGGCACTAGATGAAGCTGTTCGGAGCGGGAAGGTGAAGACGGGCCAGACCATTGCCACTGCTGGTTTTGGAGCTGGACTTACTTGGGGTTCTGCTATTGTAAGATGGGGATGAACAAAACTGTAGTTTCTCCAAATCCTTGTTTCGTGTGTATCTTGCAGATATTTGGTCATTTTGTTTTGTTTTGTCTGAATTTTATTACATTTGACTTTCATCACTGACAATAAATGTCTATTCTTTTCCGTTATTGTCATTATTTTAGGATAAATTGTAAAAAACTAACTTTAAGTTATAGCTTATAGTAAATTAATGATCTCACGTTTCAAATCATCACTCAAGTTACAAAATATAGCATCGTTTAAAACGGAATGAGTTTAAAGAAGAACGAGGAAAAATGCCTCACACATCAAATCAAGTAAAGTGGTCAATGGAAGTTAATTTAAGTTAGGCACCGCCAATACCATCTTTTTACCTTCTTCAACAAGTAACATGAGTTTCATTACTCTTCGTAAATGAATATAAGTAGTTAATGGTCTTTTTATAAAGTGCTGAACAATAATTAGTATAAAGATGGGTCCCACAGATGTTTGACTTTCACCATTCCACGTTAGGACAAGGTTTGCTTCGTGTATCCGAGGTGGCCAAGTGAAAAAAAAAAAAAAAAAACTTTGTTTCGTCCCTCGATAAGAAAGAATTATATTGCCACTTATATTTTTATTTCCCTTTTGGTTGGTGGTGGGCCCACCCTCCACTTGGACAACCTGAGAAAAAAGTGAAACATATTTGAAAGTGACATGTTACAATTACTTGACATGCTTAGTTTTTGTAGGTAGGATCAAATTGGTGATCGTTTGTTAATAGTAATATTTATAGATTCTATATAACCTATTTCGTTAATTTTTTAATCATGTACCACGTTAAATGTTTGGTATATTCTTGTATATAATTATACACCAACTACATAATGTGGATTATTGTGGAACATGTGTCTATGAATAAGATAATTATTGTGATTTTTTGATTGATTTGGAAGCAACTATTGATTGTTCGGATGGTTTTGTTGATTAATTAAGACTATTAAACTTGTTTGTTACCAACAAATATATCTCCCTTAGAAATGACTCCTTGCTTTTTTGAGTTGATTGCACAAAATAACATTTTTTTTATACAAAGATTTTAATATTGTTATATCATTGTATACTTTGATTACTTAATTATAAACTTGAGTGTTTGATCATCTGAACAAACAAAATTTTATATTTTATAATAGTTATGAAAACAATTTTTCGGCTACTCTTTCTTGTTGTGTAAAAATAAAACGAGAAACAAAGGCAAAAATATCAAGAAGCAAACCTTTTAAAAAAGAAATAGAAGAAGCAACACAGAAAAGTGACCAATTGTGTAATAGTTATTAGTTGAGTGCATGAAGACATAAACATATATAGTATACTATTTAATTAATGAAATGAAACGAAACCGACACGGTTCATTTTCCAAATCCTCAATTGGATCCACGACTTATCGTCCATCCAACCAATGACCAAATTACATTTTTGAAAAGTCAAACAACACACATGATTCTTGTCAACTTTCTTCCATGCACATAAGCAAATATATTTTTATTTCTAAAAATACGTTTTTTGTTTTTATTTTTTATGAACTCCGAACACAACAAGTAGCACACAAGGGTAGATATATAAATAAGAATACAACCAACAAAAATAGAGTATTAGACTGTTTGTGAAGTTACAGTTTTCGTGTTTTAATTAACAAACCCAAGTTCACTTTTTAAATTTATTAGGTTAACTATTGGAAAAAGTGAGAACATAGACCTACCTAAATTCACATCTCATATGAATAAGATATTTGATTTCCAAATTAAATATATCAATAAAAAAATAGATGCAAAATAAAAAAATTACAACAATATGTTATTGTATAAATATCCATACAAGGATATTTATAAAGGTTATAATACAAATTGTTTAATTCATACTATAAAACAAGTGGAAAATAAAACTCTGATGAAACAAGTCTTAGATTGAACAGAGAATCAATCGAAAAAACATGTAATGAACATTATTTCTTTATCATGGTTATTTATACAACTGAATTTCTTACCCTAATTACTTATCCTCCATATCCTATATGAGATCTTCAATATATTTTGCAAATGAATAAAGCAGGAACAAACTGTAGTATATATTATTACGACTTTTTTTTGATAAATACTTCTCTATTTGTAACTAATGTGTCTAGATAGTGATTTAGACTCTTAAATATATTGCTTAGGAAGCGAGTAAGTAGAGTTCTATAGCCGAGCGTTTGGGCTGAACATAAGAAACATCAATAAAATACAAGATTCCCTTCGTGACCACTGAGAAAAATAAAATAAAGAAAATAATATAAACTCAATGTGGGCCTGCATATCGCCTTTTCCACGCTCCTTCTCCCGCCACGTGACTCCACGCGAGATCCGTGCGCCGGGTCCCCCCCCGCGAGCCCCGGCCCCCCCCCCCCAAAAGCAGCCACACCAAAAGCCCGAACCCTCTCGCAGCGCCGGCACCACCACTCCAGATTCGTTCACGTGACCACGCTCCGCCTTTCTGCTTCGCCGCGCGTGATACTGCGCCAACTGTTTTTTTATTTTTTCAGACAGGAGAAAATTAAGGTTTCTTATTCACGGCACATCCGGTGGACGCCACGTGTGCGCGGAAGAAACGCTAGCACGAAACTCGTCCGCTCTTCGTGGCGGGGTCCATGCTGACACAAGTACACTTCAGCGTATAGCTTCACAGACCTATACGTGTCCGTTGTTAGAGTGGGCCCGATTTTGGCCATCCACCTAATCACTAAATTACTAACCAAATGAAAAATTACAGGAGAAAATATTTTTGTATCAATTCAGTAAAATAAATTAGGAAAGTGAATATCTCGTAATTAATTAGGTAGCGAAGGAAAATAATAAAATTAGATTAATTCCTGATTCAACGACCCCCAATTGCCTTGTAAAGCACGTCTTTCTGTATCTCTATAAATAGCAAGCTCCACCTCTCAATTTCTTCCTTCCTTTTTCTCCCCTTTCTGTTATATCTCGCATTCGAGTTTAGGGTTTTCTGCAAATCTGATAAAGGTTCTGTCTTGATTCGTCCCCTTTCTTCTTATTACCACCATCACAAGTCCTTCTGAGTCTTCTTAATATCTGTCTACTCTATAATATCATCAGAGGTTTTTGATCTCATACCTGCATTTTGATTCTGGAGCTCTATAATCAGGTAAGCTACTCTATGGTTATTGCTATTGTTCTTACAATTTTCCAAATTCTACACTCATTGCCATTGTCGTCAATGTGTTCGATGCCTAGTTTTGATGCTATCCTGCGACTCTATGTTTTGATTTGGTTTCGATTTTTCCCGATTTCCCTAAACCTAATTGATTCACGCCTTCGTTCGTGCGCAATACTCTCCGCCGCCAATACTTCACATTTTCCGGAGAAAAATCTGATCTTTTCGTTCTGAGCTGTTTCTATAGCTCTGTTGTGTGCTGTACTGTATCCATTTTGAGTGTAACTTTTCTAATTTGTCGGTTGCTATGAACTATAGTTAAGATTTCGATATCGGGGAACAAAGTCTTAGTTTTTTTTTGATAAAAGGTCTTCACTTTAATTTCTCCTTTTATTGGATTTGATTAGGGAGATTTGGGATTTGTATTTTCTTATTCAACACTTGTTTCTATGGCTGGGATTCAAAGTTGAAGGTCGTTTAGGTTGTTGCAGTGTCTTTTCAATACAAGTAACCTTTTTATTTTTTTAATGTGAATGTTTATGTTTTAAAATTGTTGATGCTAATGTTGGAAGTGACTAGTTGTGTTGTTTAGTACAATAAAAACAAACATTATGCTATGTGCAGGCCCACATTAACCAGTTTAATATGTAGTAATCACACAAAACCACATTTCCATTATTTGTTTTCTGAATTTTTAATGGGATCCAGTCAACATCTGTACTGTCATCTTTGGTGCTGTTACTGTACAACAATATGGGCTTTGGTATTTAAATATATGTAAATGGAATTATTGGAATTTCAAGTTTTTTTTTTTATGTCTAGAGAGTAGAGAGATAATGATTTGAGCATTTTGACTATAATCCAAGTAAACTTTGATGTTTTAGTTAAATATATCACTTTGATGTTTTAATCTTCTCCATTAATTTCTTGCAGAGGTTTTTTGGACTATATTTTAGACTTCTCAATAGTTACAGTCATTAGCTTAAAGCAAATGTTCTATTTAGAATGCAAATAATCCAATTTTATTTCCTTTCCCATCTCTTCCAGATACTTTTTTTCTTTCTTTCTCAGCTGCCTCTTTAAAGAAGTCCTTATGCAGCCCCTGAAAGTAACATCTCTGCTTTCATCAAAGTTTGAATTCATAATAATTCTTGTCATCGATCATGATAATGAGCATGACCCACCTGATAAAGTTGACTGTTTATTTAGTATAAATATATTAGATCCAGTGCTCTTCTTGATCAGATTGGCTAAAATTGTTATGTCGTTTTTGAATTCTTTGTCATTGTTCCTATATCAATCCCTTTGGCATAGTTTGAAATTGTCCATCCCTAAGCACCTTCCTTTTTGTTATTCATAGCTTATCGTGCTCTTCGTGATCGTTCCTATTTCAACCTATATATCAATTGACATGACTGAAATTGGAACTCTTTGTTTGTGACAAGTTTTGATCTTTAAATCATCTGTTTCTTAAGGTTTCTCGTGTTCTACATGCAGACAGATTGCTGAGAATAATAGATTCAGTACAACTTATTAACCTCAAAGATCTTGTCCTTAATAATGTTTGAATACCTTCAATAGATGCATTGTTGCTTCGGATATGAGGTGAGGATGTTCTGTTTATTCTTCAATATGTCTGAAGTTTAAATCATTTCCTGTTCTCAATCCATATTTTTGGCATAACTCCAGTTTACAGGAAGCCTCTGCTTGATGGACTGTGAGCCACGCACCAGTGACAAAAAAACATTAAAAAGGTGGTTTTTCATAGACAAAAGGGTTGGATAAAAGATATCGAATACGAATAGTATTGTATCTGATCAAGAAGCTGTTAATAATAACCCACACTTAGTTTATTTAAGAAGTATACTTCACAAACAATCTTGACCCAATGGACTTGAAGTCCAACCAGTCAAGGCTGGGCCTTCGTTCCAATCTCTTGCCTGCATCGTACCCCACTACCAAGTACATAAACATTCCGAGGAAGAAGACAGGAAAATTCGATGATGTTCTGTCTAATGGTTGGCTTGATGCCATGAAATCATCATCTCCTCCCAGGAAGAAGATGATTAAGGACTTAAATCTTGATTCTGCGTCAGATGATTCTGATAATGCTTACACTACCTGGATGGTAAGCCTCTGATCGATCCCTTAAGAATTTACATGTGCATTTCATGTTTTAATCTGCCTTTTGCCTTTAAAATCTGCAGCTCAAGTACCCATCAGCTCTCAACTCTTTTGAGAAAATTACTAATCTTGCTAAGAACAAGAAGATTGTGATGTTTCTTGATTATGATGGTACTCTCTCTCCAATAGTAGATGATCCTGATCGTGCCTTTATGTCCGATGATGTAAGACTCAATCTTGTTAATTTACTTGATAAAAGTCTTTATCTTGGATTCATATCTAATAATCATATTTTTCCAGATGCGATCTGCTGTGAGAAGCGTTGCCAAGTATTTTCCTACAGCAATCATCAGTGGAAGAAGCCGTGATCAGGTAGGTAGGCAAAATAAAATCTTCATATGGTAATTATTTTAATGTTGTTGAATCTAAAGAACTTTGTTTTGGCAGGTTTATGAACTGGTAGGTCTAACAGAGCTATATTATGCTGGTAGTCATGGGATGGACATTATGGGTCCTGCTGTTTCTGATGACAACCTTAACTGTATTAAATCTACTGACCAACAGGTGAGTTGAGTTTCAATTTTCAAACCTTTGTCCATCACAACCTTTTGTTAAACATTTTCGTTTCATCTGATGTTTTTATTTGATTCTCTCAGGATAAGGATGTAAATATGTTCCAACCCGCTAAAGAATTTTTACCTACGATTAACGAGGTTTTTAAAACCCTCGTTGAGAGTACTAAAGGAATCAAAGGTTCAATAGTTGAAAACCACAAGTTTTGTGCCTCTGTCCACTATCGTAACGTAGATGAGACGGTAAAATCACTTGTTTCTTTAATGATAGAGTTCACTCATGTTTTGTACTGTAGATGGATTGTTATACTGATATTTATGTTTGCACCTCAGAATTGGCAAACTGTTGCACAAATTGTTCATGATGTTCTTAAAGACTACCCTCGCTTACGATTAACTCATGGCAGAAAGGTAATTTCCAAGATTTTATATTTTGATTGTAATGAGGTTTTCTTTGTTCTGACATGGGTTTTGTACTATGTTTTAGGTTTTAGAGATCCGTCCAAGGATTGACTGGAACAAGGGGAAAGCAGTGGAATTTCTACTCGAGTCTCTTGGTAGCGAATCTCTCTGACTCTGTTAATGTTGTCTAAGTTTTATCATAACAAGTTCTTAATGGTACAAAATGAACTTCAGGGCTAAGCAATACTGATGATGTGCTACCAATCTTCATGGGAGATGACAGGACCGATGAAGATGCGTTTAAGGTTAGCTCAAGACCATAACAAGTCAAGTACATTATACGTGAAACTGAGACTTAACTGATGTGTTATTGCATTGTGGCTGTTTAGGTGCTGCGAGAGGGGAATCGAGGCTGTGGCATATTGGTATCTTCTGCGCCAAAGGATACATCGGCACACTTGTCTTTGAAGGATCCATCAGAGGTGATGGAGTTCTTGGAGTCTCTGGTGAAATGGAAGAAGGGCTTATAGTCTTATAAAAGTTAGATAATAACAAGTCCATAATGGAAAATCTAAGTATGGCTCTTCTTTTCTGGATTTTAGTTTCAAATTTGTATATCGTTTGAATTTTCCCTCCATTTTGATGTCTATGCTTTCTTGATTATTAAACAAATCCCACTTGTATTTATTTACCTATCGCTTTCCCTTGTATCAAGATTCAACATCATCACTTTCCTAATACATTATCATTGTAAATAGGAGGACATGGGATATTGAAAGATTTAAAAGTACGGAGGATATTTCGTATATTCTGTGTTTAAATAATTTATACTATTTACGAGATATATAGTTGTAATATAGAAGTCATATTTTACCCAACATAACTGATAAATAAAAGCATACGATTTTATACCCCACGACTGATAAATGAAGACATGAGATTTGTTGAAAACACGTGGTGATATCTTTGTAAACATAATAAAAAGAATGTGATAGTGTTCCAACATCGAAAAATTATATTTGATAGTACTCCGATAATAGTTTGATATCAGAAAATTATCAAAAATGTACGAAATAATTGTTCTATCTTCTTACCCCTCTGAATTTGAAGCAGTTACGTGTACAAGATCTGTGTGGTTGGATGTTGAACAAAAGGTTAAATCATGTGGTTTCTGATCAAGACAATTGGATGGAAAAAAAATCGTTTTTTATTTATAGCTTTAAAATTTTGTTATTTAATTACTTGTTTTGAAAATTTAACGTTTTGACATGAAAGTGCTTTGTTTTTTTTAAGCTATAAGGACAATTTTGTTATCATACTAAATTAATTACCATGTTCACAAATATAAAAATAACTCATATGTTTTTTTTAACGGGGCAATTTTCTAAATGTGTGTAATTGTCCCAAACATTAATGTGGAGAGAATGGGACACAATACTAAAGGTATTGGTGGTGGTGGGTACATATGTAGCAATTGCAACGGTTTTATTGAATGAAGGTAACTAACTAACTAACCTTCAACCAGAAACAAAGTACTGCCGGTGAAGCATAATTAAGGATTGTTTTCAATTTCAAATCAAACTTTTGTAGATTCATTAACCTTCATTACTTATATGTTCTTGTCTTTAAGACAACCTGAAACCGAGAAAAAGAATAGAACTCTCTCTCTCTCTTCCCCCACACGAATGCCGCTGGCAATCACGTGGAGCTTCCGAACGTTAATTAGCACAGCAACGACCATAAACATAGTCAAATCAAAACCACACACAGATACATACAAGTGTGTCTGTAAATACTCAATTTGTGAACTGTCTCTAAGCTGTCTTCTATTTATTTTATTGCTCGATTCAATGATGACCGGTCACCGACAAAAGTTTTGGATCAATCTTCTATTTCTTTCTCTATTTTCATTTTCTATCTTCTTCTTTGGCCCAACCCCACTAGAGAACAGCTCAGGATCGCAATAAAGAATAAAAAAATAAGAGAAAAATCGACCCTTTTTCACCCCCTTTTCTCTCACTACAACGCAGACCCTGTTTTGTTCTGGCCCCTCTTCTTCCTCTCCGTCTCCTTTCTGATAATGTAAGAGCTTTGAGAAAGAACTCTTGAGAAAAAAGCTTCTTCACTCACTCACAGTACCTCCAAAAGCTATGGCTTTGTGTAGATTTCTGGTTTTGGCCTTTATCCACATTTGCTTGCTCTCGTGCTTTTCTTCCGCTGAAGATCCGACTGTTCACTACGATTTCGAGGTCTCTTACATCACTGCTTCTCCTTTGGGCGTCCCCCAACAGGTATGAGCTTAAAAAATATCTTTTTTTCTTGTGGGTTTGGTTCATCTTCACCAATCCTTCATGGGTTAGCTTCAGATTCTGTGAAGTTTCAGTTTTTAGCTTCAGATCTACTAGAATGTGGGTCTGGTTTCATCACCTGAGCTCACTGTTCTTTCTTTCTGAAACAGAACCTCAGATTTGAGCTCACTGTACTTAATGTTTCTATTTTGCACTAACTCTACAGGTTATTGCCATTAATGGCAAGTTTCCGGGTCCAGTTATCAACTCGACCACTAACAACAATGTCATCGTCAATGTGCGGAACAAGCTTGACGAGGATTTCCTCATGAGTTGGTATGATTTTTACTGCTCTTTGATTGATGTTTTGCTGTTGCTATGGTTTGCTGAAGATTTGGATCTTGTTGGGGCTGTGTGTGTGACAGGGCTGGGATCCAACAACGTAGGAACTCATGGGAAGACGGTGTTCTTGGCACGAATTGCCCGATTCCCCCGAAATGGAATTGGACTTACCAATTTCAGGTTAAGGACCAGATTGGGAGCTTCTACTACTTCCCATCTCTGCATTTCCAGAGAGCTTCTGGTGGCTATGGTGGCTTTATCATCAACAACAGGGCCGTGATCGCAATCCCTTTTGAAACCCCCGATGGAGATATCACCATCATGATTGGTGATTGGTACACCAGGAACCACACTGTTAGTGACTTAGTCTCCATTCGATTATATGAACTTGTTAGTGTCAAATTTGCCAATTTCATCATGTTTAATCCTGGTCCTTTGCTTTGTTTCTACAATGTAGGACTTGAGGAAATCCCTCAGTGCAGGGAAAGACCTCGGGATGCCCGATGGGGTTCTAATTAATGGGAAAGGCCCTTATAGATACAACGATACGCTTGTCCCTGATGGCATCGAGTATGAAGCAATCGATGTTCACCCAGGTAATTGTTTTTCTTAATCTAGTGAGGACATTTGTTGTTCTCGGAAGAGCCTGCCTGTTATGCCAAGTATAGTAGCTTTTCTTAGTGTTTCCTAACCAGGACTTTCTACTTATAGAACAAATTAGGCAGTAATGTGTTTAATGGTTATTAATTATGGTATGTTAACACTATTACGTTTTCATGTTCTTGAGATGTAATTGGCACATAGGTTTCTTTCTTGGACAAATCGACATACATTAACATAAAGCTTGTTACTGATTGAGGATGTTATGGCAATGACAGGAAGAACATATCGAATTCGAGTTCACAATGTTGGAATATCGACAAGTTTAAACTTCAGGATTCAAGACCATAACTTGCTTATGGCAGAGACGGAAGGATCATATACAGTACAACAAAACTACAGTAGCATAGATATTCATGTTGGACAATCTTATTCTTTCCTTGTCACAATGGACCAGAACGCAAGTTCTGATTACTACATTGTAGCAAGTGCAAGATTCGTAAACGAGTCAATCTGGAAAAAGGTGACAGGTGTCGGGATCTTGCGCTACTCAAACTCAAAAGGCAAGGCCAAAGGCCCCCTCCCAGAGGCGCCAAACGATGAATTCGACAAGACATTCTCAATGAACCAAGCCAGATCGATAAGGTGTGTTAACAATTAACATAAACTTTGTTTAAACTCCTTAATCAGGTTCTAATGTTTTTTGTTCAATTATCAATTATGCAGATGGAATGTTTCAGCCAGTGGTGCTAGACCTAATCCACAGGGCTCTTTTAGATACGGGTCAATCAATGTGACAGAAATTTACGTGCTAAAGAACAAGCCACCTGTTATGATTAACGGGAAGCGTAGGACTACCCTAAATGGGATCTCGTTTGTTAACCCTACAACGCCAATTAGGCTTGCTGACAAATATAAAGTGAAGGGAATGTATAAACTGGATTTCCCTTCTAAGCCACTTACAGGAGCTCCTCGTATGGAAACATCTATAATTAATGGCACATTCAGAGGATTTATGGAAATTATATTGCAGAACAATGACACCAAGGTCCAAAGCTACCACTTGGACGGATATGCATTTTTTGTAGTTGGGTATGAAATCTTAAATCTTTCCCGTTATAAATATTTATACACTGATTTCTTTTTTGAAATGTGGCTAATATCGGGTCAATGGTTGATTACTTGCAGGATGGATTATGGAGAGTGGACAGAGAATAGCAGAGGAACATATAACAAATGGGATGGAATCGCCCGTGCAACAACACAGGTACGATCAAATATTGCCCGTTAAAATTTCTTGATGGAAGGAGTGTTTAAGAGTTCTTAATGATCTATTCTTGAGTTAAAGTCTTGAACTTGAGCATGATCTGTTCTTGTTCTTGTTTAGGTCTTTCCGGGAGCATGGACAGCGATCTTGATCTCTCTTGATAATGTGGGAATATGGAATCTGAGAGCCGAAAATCTTGATTCATGGTACCTTGGCCAAGAAACATATATCAAGATTGTGAACCCAGAACCTACTAACAAAACCGAGTTGCCAATGCCTGAGAATGCACTTTTTTGCGGAGCTCTTGCCAAAATGCAAAAGTATGTTAACATTTATACGCTGAAGCTATTTTTTGACTGAAACAAAACTGATACTGATTCTATGTTTTCTTGTACAGGCCACAAGATATATCTGCAGCGGCTTTAGTGATGAGTAACGGGTTGAAGCTGATCTTTACTGTGATGATGACAGTGTTCATTGTGATCTCTTCTTCATGCTAAGCCTTTTTCCCATGGGACATCTATGTTTTGCTGAGTTCTTTAGGTGAAAAACTCTAGTCCTGTTGATACGATTATTGTGTGATTTTGATGACATGCATTTCTTACAGTGTCGTCAAATGTTCGATGCAGTTATGTTTAATTTATCGGGATTTACCATTCTTTTCGTACCTAAAATTTATGTACTAATGACAATTCATCAATTTTATACATTTTTAACTTGGTATTTGATCATATATCTAGACAGGTATTGCTCTAGTTCTTGCTGATAATACAAGGTTGTGCTTGTTATGACAGAATAAAGGATGTCTTGTCTGAAAATTTAAGATTGATGGGTTTCAAGTTCATGTGTCTTTTAACTTTAAGCATGTGCTGCCAGCTAGATTATGATGCTTTACAGACACAAGCCATGGACACAATTTGTTTCTGATGCTTCTATATCATTTCAATGTTCCACAACTTGATCTTTGCTGTGATTATCTGTATTGCAACTTTGATTCTTGATCTATAGCATAGGTGTTACACAATTATTGCACAGCTCCACATTCACAAATCAATCATCATCATGCAACTTGGGTTTGAGTGGGTAAAAACAGCATCATATGCTGTCTGAAGGTCAAACAATAGCAGGACCGGACTTCAAATTGACTCAAGCTCTCTACATATGTTCTTGATCATATATGCACATTTTCTTGGGTCCACCACAAGTTTCTTACATTCGAAAGTTCAAATTTTTACCTTCGGCCCATGATTTACCCAGAAAGCTTAAGTAAATTTCAGTTTCGGTCCTAATCTCAGAATCACTCAAGTTTCTAATATCACTTGTTTCTATCTAGGTACCTTAAAAAGTTATGGATAACAAGTGGCACCCCACAAAACCAGTTAAAAACAAACATATGTGTTCTAATGTCAGCCTATCCTTTGTCCTCAAGAGATGTGGTTGGTGTGACTCAATCCACTTCTCTTCTTCCATCTCCATCTCTATGTTGCAGAACCCATAATCATAATACTAATAATACAACTCTGAATCAATGGCTTTCACTTCTATCTCACCTCTGTCAATAAAATCAATAAACCTCTCTTCTTCATGTTCAGAGACCTCAAAGAGTCACACTTCTGTTCACTTCCTCTCCAAGCCTTGTGCCATAGTTTGCAAGGTAGAGCCAAGAAAGGAAGCTCAATTAAGCACTGAGTCAGGTGAGTTCAAATAGAGAAGGTGCTTAATTATTACCATTAAGTTTCTAGTTGCTGAATTGAATTCTCCTTGAAAAGGAAGATTGTTCCCACAACTTGGGAGCCAATGCAGAACCAAACAAATGGAGAAGGGCAGTCTCGGCCGCATTGGCAGCTGCTGTTATTGCTTTCAGCTCCAACAGCATGCCAGTTCTTGCTGATCTCAACAAGTTTGAGGCTAACACAAGAGGCGAGTTCGGGATAGGATCAGCAGCTCAGTTTGGCTCTGCAGACCTCAGGTTCACTTTCTTCTTCACTATGCCCATATCATAAACATTCTTTGATTTGGCTAAAAACTCGATCTCTTGTTGATTTCTATGCAGAAAAGCAGTCTACACAAATGAAAACTTCAGGTGATTGATGTTGATATATATCATAGTTTCTATAATGTAGCTTTACTTATGACTAATCAATTTGAATGCTGATACAGAAGAGCCAATTTCACATCTGCTGACATGAGGGAGTCTAATTTTAGTGGCTCAACATTCAACGGCGCATACCTTGAAAAGGCTGTTGCATATAAGGCTAATTTTTCAGGTAAGTTCCAATTCCATTTACGTGTAGCAAGCAATGCAATTTGGTGTCAGCATTGGCATAGCAACATATAAACCATAGCAGTAATTGGCATCACAACGCAATCTGTAAACACCTATTTAATCACAATCATCAAAACCCTCAAGCTATGTATTTCAAATGATCATAAGAAGTGAGGTTTCAACTAATGGGTGAAATACAAATTGGAGCTTTTTCGAGGTCTTGTTAGATATGTGTAAAGGGATTGCAAATGCGATCACCATTGATTACCTTTTTGGTGAATAAGAAACGACCCATCTCCATTAACATCAATCTGAAATTTTGGGTCGTTAATGGCTTGTTCAAAGAAGGCTTCTGTGGCCTTCTTCTTCTCTCCCTGTTCTTGACCTCATCATAGCTTAGCTTCAATCCCCAAGCCCTGCCCATTTTGTGTGCTCTGCTCTGTACTGTTTCTTTTTGTACTACTATGCCAAAACACGTCGTATTATTTGGAAGAAAATGTCCATTTTTGTGATTTTTCTTGTGTCATATTTACAGGTGCAGACTTGAGCGATACATTGATGGATCGCATGGTATGCTCTAAATAAGCTCTTGAATCCAATTTTGGGCATCATGATGAACTAATGATGTTGATGATTGGTTCAATGACAAAACCAGGTTCTTAATGAAGCAAATCTGACGAATGCGGTTCTGGTTAGATCTGTTCTTACCCGCAGTGATCTTGCAGGAGCTCTAATTGAAGGAGCTGACTTCAGTGATGCTGTTCTTGATCTTCCCCAGAAACAGGTACTCAATTTCACTACTCATTTTGATATCTGTTCCTCATTTCCTTTGTGTTTTGATTGCTAAATGTTCAATGAAATCTATGCAAGTTTCAATCTCAGTTGTCCGTTGTTTTGATCTAATGGCTCAAGTTAGTTTCTTGTTCTCTCTCTATATATATATGTTCATTGAGATTTGGAAATTGTTAATTTAGGCACTATGCAAGTATGCTAGTGGCACGAATCCTGTAACGGGTGTGAGCACGAGAGTAAGCTTAGGATGTGGAAGCAGTCGAAGAAATGCTTATGGCAGGGCAACCTCCCCCTCCCTTTTTGGTTCCCCCGCC
>JAYMSW010000051.1:0-35278 GCA_036897725.1 Erodium texanum
ATTTATAGTGTTAGGATTACACATGATCTAATAGAAACCCTAATGGGCTTGAGCCTGGGCGTCTATACAATATACCCTACCATTCTAAAACGACACAACACAAACAACATAAGAGCAAGTGCAACATAGTGCTTTCTCCCCTGCTTCGACTCCAAGAGCCAACCTAAAAATATAGTTGGTGAATAGAAGTTTCTGACTCTCCAAACAAAAGAGCGGACGATCCATTAGTCTCTCACAAAAATTTCACCGGCACATTTTCTGTCTTCCTTTCCTACAGGTCCCATCATTTTGCACTCGCCACCGATGGTTGGACTGAAGCTAGAAATAGGCATCTGAACACCTCTTCAAGTTGAATTCACAAAGAGCACTGTGTGAGACACGGTACGCTTTGTTACATCAACAGAGACGCGGGACGGGCCCACTCGATTAACCTATCGGCCCAAACCCAATTATCTTCAGGCCCAATGACTTAATTTAATTTTAACCTCAGACACTACGTAGGAATCATTTTCCTCGAAATGACAACCTCACGGTTTGGGATTGGATTGCCGTGAAAACCAAACGGGTCGTAGCATCTCTTCGCACCCTCCTGCGTGTACATCTACATGGTCGTAGCATCTCTTAATTCCAGCCGTAGGATCAAAGGTGATCAAATATAGCCCGCTGATTCATATTTTGGGGACCCACAGAGAGTAAATAGCGGTATATCTCATTTAGCTGGGAACACGAGATCGAGTTACCAAAATACAAAACACCCAAACAAGGGTCGAACATAGAACAAAGGGCTTTTCTTTTACTCATCTTATTGGTTAATTTCGGATCTGGAGCGTGGTCGTCGGACCTCTCTTCACTGCTAGCTAAAACCCGACTGAAAACCCTAACTCGGCCGTCGGCGAAGGCCACCGGCGCAGGTCCTCTCTGCGTTCTCGAGCTCCGGCTTGTATATCCGTATACGAAAATAGGCTAAAAGTCCGATCTCGTTCAGTTTGGGTAATTCTTTCTCGTTATTTTCTCCGCAGAATTTTGGTAGCTGACGTGCTTCGGTTATTTCTTGGAATGATCAACGGAGGAGTGTGAGAGTGAGAACCGCCGCTCACTTGCTAGGTCAGACTTTTTGGTTTCCTTTTATTTAGAAATTTCTTTCTCCGTTTGGTTGCTGAGTAAACACGGGAAAATGGGAAGAAAAAGTGATGGTTATGGAGTGTGTATTTGGTGTCCTTTGTATATGTGAGAGAACAGTGATCTTTACTCAGCTAGGTTTAGTCCAAGGGAGGCTAGTTTCATAAGTTTTTTTTATGTTGGGAAACAAAGTAATGCGAAATTTAAAATACAGGTTCCTGGTTCTCTTTCTTGCCAAGCTCATGTTGTAGGTAACAACTTGTTGCTTCAACTATTAATGCACATGCAATTTGTATGAAAATTTGCTACTAGATGGTTCTCTTAGATTCAGTCTTAGGGTGCTCAGTCTGTGCATGCTTATGGAGTTGGCAACATGATTTTGTACATTGGAATGCATAGTGTGTGGGTTAGGGCGTGGAAGTAACGTCTATGTAACTGGTTAAGAATCGAGATGATTGCTCAGGATGATGCATCTTGATTTTAATGGCATTGTGGGACTAACCACATATATGGTCAGTATGACGTGCTTACAATCTGTTATGTGAAAGTAAGGCTATTGTGGAGGATGCAAGTTTGTTAGACTCAAGAGTATGGTTTTGGTAAATGATAGTCTTACATCCCATGGTGTAATGTCTGTCTGGGCTCGATGATTGCTGAGATGTTTTAGTTTTGCTGATCAATAGATATCAAATGGAAAGCAAAATACTTTAAATTCATGTAGGGTAAAGGGTATTTCTCATTTGGAATTAATAGTTTAAAATGAGTAATGAAAGGGACTGTGTGAAAGAACCATCGTATCTACTGAAAACTTTGTGTAGTCAATTCAACCATCTCTTAGTTGTATTCAACCGGAGATTGATATCAGAGAAATCAGTATGGTCCTTTGCAAGTCTTGAAAATCGGGTTTCATGGAGTGCCAGGTGCAGTGATGATTTTAGGCATATGTTGCTGAAAATACCATCACAATATCCTATTTATTCATGCTCTTTTTTCTGTGTCCTTCTCAGCAGATAAATTCATAATACTAATCCTTTCTGTAATTCTATCAATAACTTGCACTTGCACATTGAAAACAAATTCAGAAAACATGTAGAGTTCATCCAGCCATATTTCTGTCATACACTTGATTCTTCAGTTCTTGATTTTATATGTACATAAACCAAAATGAACCATGATGTGACTATTAGATCCTAAAGGCAGATGTGGTTTTAAAAAGTGTTTGAGGCGGCGTCTCACAAGGCAGATCTGAGGCTTATGCCTCTGTTGAGTTTCGGGGCGCATGAGGCGTAAGCCTCGACAACGTCAATGTATCTCTCCCTGAATGTATTTTTGTTTTTGTTTTTGGGCTTATAGGTTGGGCTTTTTATAAGTGTAGACTATGGGCTGAAAATTTGACTTGTAAATACTAAATATCTTTTTTTTAAAACTCTAAATTGGCTGAAATATCTACTTCCTCATGTATCTCTTCTTCCTCGAGTTTCTGTCTGTCACGCTTCTTTCTATCGTCGTTCTCCTCTTGCTGCCGAGCTTCCGCTAACAGATCTTCTCTTGCCCATCCTGTCGCCGATCTCCTCTTGTCCACATTTGCTGATTTTGTTTGTGCATCTTTATCAAGAGTTATTTTTCTACAAGCTGACATATTTGATTGAGATCATCTTGCCTCATCCTGAACAGCTTCCCTGAACAGCTTCCAGAACTGCTCTCGATTCTGGTTTGAGTGTTGGAGCACACACATTTTGATTGATTTATGTATGTAATATTTATTTTTTAAAGGTTTCTAGTTTCTACATTGCATTTTAAATGCATTTGACTTTTTTATTGCTACTGATTTAAGTATTGAAGCTACTTTTTTTTATTGCTACCGATCTTAAGTATTGAAGCGTATAAGTACTGATTTTCAATTTTCATTGATTTTCATCCAAGTACTGCTATTGGTTGCTACTGATTTAAATACTGAAATGATGTGTTGTTTCACTTGTCTGAATTGGATTATATGATAATTTATGAACCTATTATTAGGAAATACTGAGGCTTATGCCTCGGATCACCTCTAGTCTTAAGCCTCGTGAGGCGAAGGGAAAACGCTTCGGATCCCATTTCCGTCTTTTAAAACCTTTGGCAGATCCTTGTTCACTAGAAATGATTATATTACCGTTTTTTTTACGCCTGTTATAATGTTCAAATGCATGGTTTGTCTAGAGTCACTATTCTCTATGGCCTACACATATTCTATTGCTTGTAAAAAAATTTGTAAGTCATTTTTTCTTTCATTTTGCTCGTGAATATATGATTTTCTTAATGTTATATTAATTAATGATTTGTTGTTTTTATGTTGTAGATATTCCTCAGCTCCACTATGGTATAATTTAAACAAGAGTCATGGCATCCAAAGGTCCAAGGTCTAAGCTTGATCACGACACAAGAGCTAGGCGCCAGAAGGTTGTAAAATTCTACTATTTGGTTGGTTATTTCCTTCATGCATTGTTAAACAGCAGATTGGTCATTGCCTTCATGAAACTCTAGATTTGTATTTTTTTTTTTTGGAATACTAGATTTGTATTTCTGTTGTCCAGTGAGGTTGTGTCTTGGGGGCATTCTGTTCATCCTTTTTGTGATTGGTCTTACCAACTGGAGAGCGAGCTCCTTTTACGATTTGAAACTTGTCAGTTCTCCCTCTTAACCATTCCCGATTCCATCAAATGTCATCTGTTAGTCTTAATTTGTTGCATTCATGGGGATGAACAGTATGGGAATGCTTTTATATTAAAGTATTCTGGTTTTCTTTCATTCATTAGCTGGATATTAACTCTTTACTGGTACCTGTATTGCTGTAGGCACTTGAAGCTCCTAGAGAACCTCCACGTCCTAAAACTCACTGGGATCATGTTTTAGAGGAAATGGTTTGGTTGTCAAAGGTAATTAAATAGTTTATTTTCTTGAAATTTGATGTTTCAGCTTGTAAGATTTTTACTTCATTGCTAATGTCACACTACATTTTTTAGACAGTATACAATATTTTAGAAGTGTGTAATGAGATGATGAAATATGGACGTGTTTTGTCACTTTATTTGCTGAACAAACTATATGCTAGCAGGATTTTGAGTCTGAAAGAAAATGGAAATTAGCTCAGGCGAAGAAGGTTGCTATAAGAGCAAGCAAGGGTATGTTGGATCAGGCTACGAGAGGAGAAAAAAAATTAAAGGTCTGCATTTACTTTGTAAACTGAAAAGTATTTTTAAATTATATGAATGGATGCATAGAACATTCACAGTGTTATTTATGAATAATGTATCGTAAACCCCCTTTGAGAAAATGAAAAAAAAGGTTTCATTGTGTATGATTATCTTCAGTTATTTGAACTTGGGATTGCAATTTTGAGCAGGAAGAAGAGCAACGGTTGAGAAAAATTGCACTCGGCATCTCAAAGGATGTGAAGAAATTCTGGACAAAGATAGAAAAATTGGCAAGTTGATCTAAATCAACTTGATTTTCTCTTGAACTTACGTGTTTCTTGTTAAGTAATCTGAACTGAATCATTTCATCAACATTGGAATTTAGGTGCTTTACAAGCATCAGATGGAGCTTGATGAGAAAAAGAAAAAGGCACTTGATAAACAGCTAGAGTTTCTGTTAGGGCAAACCGAGAGGTAAAACTTTCCAAGTGGCTGAGTTCTTGTTCTCAAAGAAATTTGAGAATATTGTATCAGAACTACTTTAGTATATTTGGCCAGAATAGACTCATATTTCATTGTTTTGCTTAATTTTAGGTACTCAACAATGTTAGCAGAAAATCTTGTTGATACAAGTGAACCTGTGCAACATCCTGCTCATCATGATCAGTTGACTCTCCCAAATAAAGAAGCAGATGATATCAGTGAACCTACACAATTAAATGATGGTAAGCAAAAAGTTATTGTTTCCATCATTATATTGATACCTTAAACATAAAATATCTTCTCATTGAGTTAATGTACAACAGAACTTCAATCAAATGTTGCTGACAATGATGAAGACTATGATATACAATCTGGGGATGAAGAGGTGTGGCTTTTCTTTTGTGTACTTCTCAATTTTTATATAATTTATTTTCATTTGATGGTAATATTATATAAGCGAGGAGACAATAATGTCCTTGAATTCCACTTTTTTGCATATCAAAACCGATGTATATTACTTGGTTTTATTGTATGTTATGTGGCATGCTAGAGGGGTATATATTTGGGGGCTTTTCTAGGCAGCATATACATATTACTACTCAGAAAGAACATGATGTTAGCCATTTTTCTGTCTGTCTTGCATCAAAATGGCAGAAAAACTTTAATTCCATAAAACTAAGGTGCGGGGAGGCTCACTTGACCATCTATATTTACTATTACATGACTAATATAATTGGTTAATTTGTAATGGAAGAATTAACAAATCAACCATTGAGGAACTTTTGGACTAATAAATGTGCAATATTATTACAGCAGAATGAGTTTTGAAACTTCTCAATTCATTAATGAACCCATCCTACTAAATAAGAGTAGGTTGTTGCTGACACTGATAGCATTTCTGCTATTTAATGCCTACCTACTGATTTTATCATTTGCCTGGGGAGTTGCAAGTCTGAATCTCTTCAGGAGGCAGTCTTTGTGTTTTGCTTTAGAAAAAGATTCACAGTTGACCTACTGCAATTTGAATGTGCTTTGTTCTTTCCACATTTCTGTTGGCCGTCAGTAGATTTCTTTCTTTCTTATTTATGTTTTGATGTCGTGGTTCTAGGAAGATGATGAACATACTTTAGAGGAGGATGAGGCTCTTATTACTGAAGAAGAGAGGCAAGAGGAATTGGATGCTCTGCATAATGAAATAGATGTCCCACTTGAGGAGCTACTCAAGCGTTATACTTCGGAAGGAGGTGTATTATTGTGTTTAACATCTCTTAATTTGATGTATATGTTATAAATTAGTTGATGATCAACGTCATTAGTAGAAATATGATATGTCCAGGTTTTGCTTTCTTTTCCTGTCTTGTTTCACTAATTGTTATCTCCTTGAGTTTTTCTCAGGCATCGCAGAAAGTAGCCCAGAAAAGAATGATGTTGAAATGGTACCATTTCGGGGAGAAGAAGATAATTGCAATGGTGGGAAACCGATTATTCATGAGCATGAAACATGTAGTTATCCCTCATTTTATAAATTAAGTTGAAAATTAATCATGGAAATAGGGCTTAATCATCTGCAACTTGATATATTTTCTCTTCTCTTTGTTTTTCCCCCTAAATCTTGATCAATAGTTTTTTTTTCTCAGTGAGCAGAGAAGGTAGTCCAAAGAATGGTGAAGATGGTGCCAAACTATTCCATGTAGAGGAAGAGAATGAAAATGGTAAAGAGAAATTGATGATGATGTTTTACTCCATCCCGTCTGTTCTTTCAATAATTTTGATCAACACAAACTTATCTCAGTGAGCAGAGGTAATAGTCCAATGAAGCTTGACGATGGAGCTAAACCTGTCCAGCGAGGGGGACATCATGATACTGGTAAGAGATTTATCACCAAAGTTCCTTTTGAATTATGTAAAGAGCCTCATATGGTGGGTGTCAAATATTCTGTAGAGGACAGGAATGATCTTTCTGCTGTCAGTAACATTGACAAAGTCAGCTCACCTCTTGTTAGCGGTCCACATTGTGTAAGTTGTATGTGTTTATTGTTCTAGCTATTGAATAGAAGGGAAAGTTCATGGCTCAACATAATATTATTGGTCCAACTACAGGAAGAAAGCAATGGTGATCTTTCAAATGTAGGAATTTGTCTCCCAGAAATCAAGTCATGTGAATCTAAAGATTTGTCAAAAAGGTGTAAAAAGTTGTCTGGAGAACATTTGCAGTATGACTTCAGTGATGAACAGGTATGGCTTAAATCTCACTTTTAATATTCTGATGTGTATACAACGATGTTTTCATTTGGTTTTTGCTTGTTGTGCTTTGATGTTTGGGAGGATTCATTCATCTTTTACTTGGAGGGTTTAATTTAGGAAATTCTCTTACACAAATTTACGGCAACTTGCAAATATCAATAAAGTCATCTGATTGCACACACATTTGATACAATTTAAGTTGATGACATGAAATTGTGATGTAATTTTAGATCCAGATTACATGTACGTATCTTGATACTAGAACATATATTACTACATGCCTTTGTTCACACATGTGTACATATTTTATATGGCTAATTGCAGATGATGCTGAAACGAATTGCCACAAACATATGGATACCTTGTTATTTTTTTCCCACAGATACCCTTATAAAGGGCTAATTGCAAATGACAACCCATTGTGGCAATACAAACGCGCGCCTACCTGAATGTATTACCCAAGAGTCACCTTAGTGCAAAATTAATGGAAATGGACATGAATTTCATTCTCTGATCACATGATTTGCACATACCCTATCAATATTTTGAAACTCACAAAGTATTAATGGGTCATGTGCACATCATATCATGAAAGAGAGTGAAATTTCCATCCATTTCTGTTAATTTTGTACTAAGATGACACGTGTATGAATTGCCACAATGAGTAGTCATCTATTAGTGTTCAATTTATGTGGGCAATTATCTGCAATTAGCTCTTTACAAGGGTATTCATCTGTGAGAAGAAAACAAGGTATCCATCTGTTTGTGGGCAATTCCTTTGGGTACATACAATTAACCCTATTTTATAGGGGCATAAAGTTGTTTGCAAAATTTATAGAACCCCACCATTTTAGGTGTAGTGTTTGGGAATATTTGTCTTGGGCATAAATGGTCAAAGATACATATGGTTGCTGATTAAACTAGTATTATGTCGTAGTAATATAGACATGGTGATCGTGAATGGTCTGGAACCAGGAATGGGCACCAAAGATGTAAAAATTCATTGATTTCTATGAATACAACTAACAACATTCACTTAGAGATCTTGCATGTGCAAATCCAAAATTGTGTGAATTCTCTTGAATATTTCATTTCAAATTTCTTGTTGGCTATTTCCTTACATTCACTTTGTATGCTTAAAGTATGTTTTCTCGTTACTTTGTCCATCCCTAAGTGTTCATCTTCTCTTTTCTGTTCCTTGATATGTTTATATCCGTAGCCATTTTTAGTCATATTGTCTGAACTGATATTGAGTCTAAAATCATGTAGGAAGATGGTGATTTCGTTGTTGCCACTGGAGACGAGAAGGTATGCAATGAGGAAGCATAGTTGTCTCGTATTCATTGTGGGATCTTTTACACAACTAATATTGTGCAGCTGGTAGACTTTAGATAGCTTTTATATTTGGGAATGTTTTTTTTTCCTGGTTTAAGTGCAAGCAATTCTCATAAGTAACCCAATTGAACTTGGCATGTAATATGAAAGTCTGTTCTGACAATTTTCTGCAGTTCAGCAGTAATTCCTGCTTATTGATATGTTTTGTTTTTGATAGAAATCTAGTGATTCTATTTCATCATATGAACCTAGTCTTGCCTCTTTCCCCCCTCCCTCAAATCCAAACACACACACAATTTACATATTTAGTAATCAATATATGGAAGTAGCTTCTTTGAGAACATTTGATGCTGCTGAGACCTCAGAGGAGTAGTAATTAATCACAGGTCTACTTCCTCAGTGGAATTTAGCATTTCAAGATATAAAGTATTGTGTCATGCATTTTGATCAATGTTTAGGTGAGCTTGCATATCTATTTTTCCTAGTTTGAATTAGGTTGCACCATTACTGATGGCTAGTCCTTGAGTTACCTTTTGATTTTATTGTTGGCCTAATGTAACTTACATGTACAGGATGATGAAGCAACATTGTCAGAAGAGGAGGAACTGGCAAAAACTGATTCAAAAGATCCTGTGGATGAGGTAAGGAGATTGTTAGTTTGGCCTTTTGTATTTTTATTCATAACTAATATCCTAGATTAGTGGTCAAGTTATTGAAGGTTCTCTTGTTGCAATGCTTTATCTGGCCTGGTAAATATCCCCCCTTGTTTTGGTTTATCTTGGGTTTTGCTAAATCAAGCTGTGAATTTTCAGATTGCATTGCTGCAGAAAGAGAGCGAAATTCCTGTGGAGGAGTTGCTTGCAAGGTACAAAAAGGTAGGTTGAAGTAATACATTTCCTTATTTGCCAGCTGGTTTGAGTCAAATATTGACCTTTGTTATATTGTTTGCCTCCAATTATTAGGATTTTGGCAATGGAATCTCGGATGATGAATCTGAATATGCCTCCGCTTTGTCAGAGGACCTTGAGGGTTCTCCAGACAATGAAGATATTGATACGAAGCTGCAGGTTGGCTCCATGGATGAAAATGCTGAACATGAGTCAGGCATGCATTTTCTTACTGGAGACCAGGAAGCAGGAAATGAAGATCAGTCAGTGGAAGATAGTGACAGTGAGAACAGAATTGCTGATGCGGCAGCTGCTGCAAGATCAGCACAACCAACAGGCAACACCTTCTCAACAACCAAAGTGCGTACTAAGTTCCCTTTTCTTATCAAGTTCCCTCTTCGTGAATATCAACACATCGGTTTGGATTGGCTTGTTACGATGTATGAGAAAAGATTGAATGGTATTCTTGCTGATGAAATGGGGCTTGGGAAGACAATTATGACAATTGCTCTGCTTGCACATCTGGCGTGTGAAAAGGGGATATGGGGTCCTCATCTTATAGTGGTCCCAACAAGTGTCATGCTTAACTGGGAAACTGAGTTTCTTAAATGGTGTCCTGCTTTTAAAATTCTTACCTACTTCGGGAGTGCAAGGGAGCGCAAATTTAAGAGACAGGGTTGGATGAAACCGAACTCTTTTCATGTATGTATAACAACTTACAGGCTTGTTATACAGGATTCTAAAGTTTTCAAGCGGAAAAAATGGAAATACTTGATTTTGGATGAAGCTCATCTGATTAAAAACTGGAAATCCCAAAGATGGCAGACTCTTTTGAACTTCAATTCGAAACGGCGCATTTTGTTGACAGGTACACCATTGCAGAATGATCTCATGGAACTCTGGTCTCTAATGCATTTCTTGATGCCCCACATTTTTCAGTCTCATCAGGAATTCAAAGACTGGTTCTGCAACCCAATATCAGGAATGGTAGAGGGACAGGAAAAGGTAAACAAAGAAGTTGTTGATCGCCTTCACAATGTCCTTCGTCCATTTATTCTACGCCGTTTGAAAAGGGATGTGGAGAAGCAGCTTCCTTCGAAACACGAGCATGTTATATACTGTCGACTCTCTAAGAGGCAGCGAAACTTGTATGAAGACTTCATTGCTAGCTCTGAAACTCAAGCTACCCTAGCAAGTACAAACTTTTTTGGAATGATTAGTGTTATAATGCAACTTCGTAAAGTCTGCAATCATCCTGACTTATTTGAAGGTCGGCCGATTGTTAGTTCTTACGACATGAGTGGTATTGAGATCCAACTAAGTTCTTATGTTTGTTCAATGCTTTCGCCCGGTCCATTTTCTACCGTTGACTTAAGGGGCCTTGGACTTGTATTTACTCATGATTGTGATATGGCTTTTTGGGAGAGTGATGAAGTACAATCTATTGCCATGCCTTCTGATTTAATCAGGGAGCGAACTGACCTTGCTTATATAGAAGAGATTGGGCAAGGGTTCAAACATTGTAACAAGAATGTGCAAGGGAGCAGTATATTTTATGAGATTCGGAAAGCAATTATGGAGGATAGATTTAGAGAAGCAAAGGAAAGGGCAGCATCCATTGCATGGTGGAATTCATTGAAGTGCCGGAAAAAACCTATGTATTCATCAACTTTGAAGGACATTGTCACAGTGAAGCATCCTGTTTATGATATTCCTCGTCAAAAGGCTAATCCTTTGTTCTTGTGTTCATCTAAGCTTGCGGATATAGTTCTTTCCCCAGTGGAACGCTTTCAGAGGATGATTGACCTGGTTGAGAGTTTCATGTTTGTGATCCCAGCTGCACGTGCCCCTGCTCCTGCCAGTTGGTGCTGTAAAACTGAAACACCTGTCTTTCTGCACCCAAGCTACACAGAGAAATGCTCTGAAAATTTGTTACCCCTTCTGTCGCCTATTAGACCTGCAATTGTCCGAAGGCAAGTATATTTCCCTGACAGGCGACTGATACAGTTTGATTGTGGTAAGTTGCAGGAGCTTGCTGTTCTTCTCAGGAAATTGAAATCAGAGGGTCATCGGGCACTGATTTTCACCCAGATGACCAAGATGCTGGATGTCTTGGAGGCTTTCATAAATTTGTACGGCTATACTTATATGCGTTTGGATGGATCTACTCCACCAGAGGAGAGGCAGACACTGATGCAGCGATTCAATACAAACCCCAAATATTTTCTCTTCATCTTGTCAACTCGAAGTGGGGGAGTTGGTATCAATTTAGTGGGGGCAGATACAGTCATTTTTTATGATAGTGATTGGAACCCCGCTATGGATCAACAAGCTCAAGATCGATGTCATCGGATAGGACAAACACGTGAAGTGAACATTTACAGGTTAATCAGTGAGTGCACCATTGAAGAGAACATCTTAAAGAAAGCTAATCAGAAGCGAGCTCTTGATGATCTAGTTATCCAGAGTGGAGGATATAACACTGAGTTTTTCAAGAAGCTCGATCCTATGGAATTGTTCTCCGGACATAGGGCACTTCCCAGTAAGAATATGCCGAAGGACAAAAGTTCAACTCATGGGGTTGATATTTCTTTGTCTACCGCAGATGTGGAGGCTGCTCTGAAATCTGCTGAAGATGAGGCTGATTACATGGCTTTAAAGAAAGTTGAAGAAGAAGAGGCTGTAGACAACCAAGAGTTTACAGAAGAAGCCATTGGGAGATTGGAAGATGATGAACTCGTTAATGAAGATGAAATGAAGCCTGATGAACCTGCTGATACGAATGGTGCTATCACAACTTCAGATAAAGATAGTATGATAAAGTTCAATGAGAACGAGCTTAATGACGAAAGAGCACTTATTTTTGCTGGGAAAGAAGATGACGCTGACATGTTGGATGATGTCAAACAGATGGCAGCCGCGGCAGCTGCAGCAGGACAGGAGATTTTATCATTTGAGGATCAACTGCGTCCAATTGAACGTTATGCAATACGTTTTCTGGAATTATGGGATCCAATCATAGATAAGGCAGCAGCAGAATCTCAAGTAAGGTATGAAGAGACGGAGTGGGAACTTGACCGCATTGAGAAATATAAGGAAGAGATGGAAGCTGAGATTGATGATGATGAAGAGCCTCTTGTATATGAAAGTAAGTGCACTATATTCTTGATGTCATCTTATTCTTTTATGTCAATAGCCACTGGTGCGATTTCAGGAAATAGGTTTTCTCATATGAAAGTCAATTATAATTTCAATCTCACATGATGGTTTCAGTGGTTTTGAACTTTTCAATATACAGTGAAATTCTCCTTACGTGTTGCATTGTTGTTGTCTATTATAGACCGGTTTTGAAATTTGTAAATACATCATCCAAATACCATCTTTTTCTATATGATTGATGCATTTAGATGAATGGTATGTGAAATACTGTCGTGTAAAATTGGTAGGAACACTATTAATGGTAGAGGCATGTTCAGTTTTATATATTACATGTCTGGACAGTGCCTACCTTGACCTTACCTAATGATTGTCCATTTCAGGTTGGGATGCTGATTATGCTACTGAGGCATATCGACAGCAAGTTGAGGCATTGGCTCAACATCAGGTTAGTAATAATGTGATGACATAGGCAATATACTCTTCCTTGCAGCTTGCTTGTGTTTGTATTTCTCGTTCAGTTCTAGCTAAATGAGAAGCTTCATTCTTTGTATATTATGCAGCTAATGGAAGAACTGGAAAACGAAGCTAAGGAGAAGGAGGATGCCGCAAATGAGAACTTTGACCACACAAAGTAAGATGAAACTATTTGCTATCATTCTGTTTTTCTTCTAGGACATTTATTATTTCTTAGAAAATCTCTATTATTTTTTTAGTAAGTATCTTTATATGCTCACCTAGGGGGTGTGTTTTCAAAGATCTTGAGCTTGACTCTTCTTGGGTGCTGTTGAGATTTATTTGGTGTTGCTTTTCAATTGTTCTGATTTGATTTGTTTCTTCATTTTACGCACTGGTATGCTGGCTACCAAATGCATTCACGGTGTTCAGTACCATGATATATAGATAGTTAATTTTAAAAATAATAGCAAAACCCTTCTCCAAATAATGTGGTGGTTGACTATATCAATTTTTTTAACAAGTCTTTGAATCCTTTGTTCGTGTTGCTTGACCAAAAAGGAAAAGAAAATGGTGGTATAAAGATGTATCGACAATTTTAGCACCCATTTTGGTTATAATTGTTCAGTTTCATCAGAAGGTTCAATTGGATTATTTTAATCCAGAGTGAACAGGTCAAGAATAAATTCATAGACAGCTGGAACTGGTTTGTAACAATGGGTTTACCATCAGAATATTATTTTAGACCTCTGTTTTGCTGATTGGCAGATGCAGTGTTTGTTGTCTCATTGTGAGGCCTGAAATGATGGTATATGTATGGGGCAACTAATAAATAGTGATCATGATTTATACTTATTTTTGATTATATTGAACACGATACTGTTATGCAACACTGCAAGTGCTAAGTTTTGGAGTTTTATGTTCACTGTATTTTAGGATTACTTAGTTGCTAACCTATTTTCTCTGCTCAGATATGAAACTCCTGGTGACTCTAAACCCAAGTCGAAGAAGAAAACCAAGAAAACTAAGTTTAAATCTCTGAAGAAAAGATCCTTGGCTTCTGAATTGAGATCTGTTAAAGAAGAGCCAGCAATAGAACCCATGTCAATTGATGATGATGAATTTTTGTCCAGTGATGGACTCTCCGACTCCGATATAGTATCGCCACGGTCAAGCGTGCAGAAAAAACGCAAGAAGGTTTATTCAACCATGGATGCTGAAGAAGACAAGACTGCGAAGAAGTCTAAGAAATTCAAGAAGCGTCCTCTGGAAATATTTCCCTATGATTTGGATCATGGGCAGCCAGATGAATCAATGGAAGCCAGAACAGGTGACAGGATGGTTGTTGATCTTGAGCATAAACAATCAAGCAGAAGTAGGACGGGTGGAAAAATATCTATCACTGCGATGACTGTAAAACGAGTTTTGATGATAAAACCAGAAAAGTTAAAGAAGGGAAACATCTGGTCAAGAGATTGTGTTCCATCTCCTGATTCTTGGTTGCCCCAAGAGGATGCAATTTTATGCGCAGTTGTGCATGAATATGGATCACAATGGAACTTGGCTAGCGATGCACTATATGGGATGACTGCTGGTGGGTTTTATAGGGGTAGATATCGTCATCCTGTCCATTGTTGTGAAAGGTTTAGGGAACTTGTCCAAAAATATGTTTTATCTGCACCAGACAATCCTAATAGTGAAAAGGTTGGCAACATGGGCTCTGGAAAGGCTCTTCTGAAGGTGACTGAGGTAAGAAATAAATGAATTGATGATGTGATCTGAAACTATCATTTACTTTATCGCCTACCTTTTGTTTTTGTTCTCTTTCATCTTGTGGTTTCCTTGAAGTGTCGCCCTTTGACTCTCCCCATTATGTGAATATGTGATACTAGTTTTCATTCAAGTTTCTTAGTAAAAGTATGATTAGCTTTGGCCAAAATATTAATAAAACAAGTTAACCGATCCAGAAGTTCATATTGTGAAAGATCTCATAGGATGATTTTCGCCCATTCCACTTGTTAGGACAAAGAAAAAGGCCGTCTACAAAATAATATTTCATATTGATGTGTCCAAATAGGTCATCTGTCATTAATACAAGTGAGAGTAATGTCCATCTCTCCTTGTCCTATAATGGTACTATCTTTAGGTGGTGAATACTATGATGCAAGTGAGTTTTTTTTTTTTTTTTGCACGTCAACCACGATATGTAATTAATTGTCATATGGGCATTTTAATTGTTTCAAGTAACATTTTGGAAGAAAAAAAAATAAAACCTTTGTCCTTGTTCATTGGTGGCAGGATAACATCCGACTGCTGTTAGATGTTGTTATCGAGTTAACTGATAATGAATATCTCCTTCAAAGGCACTTCTATGCAGTTCTTTCATCTATCTGGAAGGTGGCTTCTCGTGCTGACTACCGACAAAATCTCTCGTCGTCTTTGAATGGACTTTTCTCTGTCAGTAGGTTTGGCAGTTCTTCAACCAACCAGTTTTCAAGGAAGTCCACAAACGAGCCCACAGGATCGATAAAATGGACAAACTTGGGTCAAATGCGTAAGTTGGTAGCAGCTGCACTCCATGACACTGGCAGCAGCAAACGTGATGATGATAGGGTCTCCCTTCCTAACCATGTAGAAGAAGTTTCTGCCGTTGCAGAACATCTGGAGATAACTCTGGAATTCCAGAAAGAGAAAGAAGACCCCTTAGATCCCTTGCCACCTGTCATCAATCTATCAATACCCGGGCCTGATCCATTACCACTTTTAAAAAGCTCCAAGGGAGGTCATCATCTTAAGTTATCCAGAGACTTGGCTGAGGATCGCTTCAGGTATGCATACAGAAGCAAATACTTGATAAATTTTGAAGATTGTAAGTGCATTAACATTTTACCTGCCTTTCTTCTGTGCCTTTGTTGTTGCAGGGCTGCAGCAGATGCTTGTGTTGAAGACACTCTGAGTTGGGCTTCATCAACTTTTCCTACAAATGAGTTCAAGTCTCGATCAGCATCATCAAAATCACAGTCCTTGGGAAAGCACAAGCTTTCCATCTCTGATTCAGCCCGACCTTCTAAATCAAAGTCAAGAAAAACTCTATTGGAGCACAATGATATGTGCAATCTGACTTCTGAGTTAATATTCCTACCAACAGACATGCCATCAACTAAAAATCCTAATTTGCGGCCTGACCTAACACCATCTATGATGTCTGGTTTTGAGATAGATGATACATTCAGTAATTACCCTTCTGTCATGAACAATTTTGAAACAGCAGAAAGTTGGGAGCAGATCCCCTACCAGTTCGTTGATGGGTTAATCTCAGATCTGGATGATTGTTCACTGCTACCAGATTGTATAGACATAGGGTAGGATTGAACCAGAGATGAACACAAATTCAAGCATGATTTTGAAGAGCGGGCGGCGAGTCATCAACCGAATATGTGTCCATGTTTGAGTGAGCTCAATGCTCTCGGGTTTCAAATGATGGGGTATCTCTTACCACGTCTACACAGGTGGTGGTTACTTGCATTCTTTGCTAGATAGGTCTGCAGGAAGAACCTGATCCAGGATGGAACAAAAGGGTATTGTACAAAAAAAGAGTAACAATTTTGTAAGTAATTATCTTGTTGGGTATCTGTGCTCTAATTTTTTTCGGGTTTTATTGAAGTATTTATTGAAGGGCGCATTCCCTCTGGAGAAAGTAGAAAAATGAAATAGTAGTGATCAATGAAAAAGAAAGAACAGTGTTATTTACTTGCATCTATCTTTACCAAGGATAGAAAGCGTTAAGCTGAATATCCATTAATCCATGTTTTGTAGGCAGATGCTTCGGTTGAGACTGCAGCTGACATTTATACAGGTTTAACAAGTCAAATTGTTCCCAAGCTTGGCCAGTCTGGTTTATATGCAATGCTTTAATTATGTTAGGGATGTTGGCTACTGGTTGTTCTCTGTTGCAGCACATTGAGTTCTGGATGTGGTACATGAAGATGGTTAAGGCCCTACTGGTTTTGTGGAAGCTTTTGTCTGGTGGGATTTTATACACGGGGTGGGAATAGCAGCTTCCTTATGTCATCTGATTAAAATGCAATAACAATCTGGTCAGGCTAGAGAAGGAAAGAAGTTATATATGTATAAAGTATTTTTTTTTTGGGTTAATTGTACAAAGTACCGGTCCCCAAACATATATGTACAAGAAGTATTGGTTGTTTTAGGTGGTTAGTAAAATGTATCGGTGAAGAATTTTTCTGTTTGCAATCTGTTAAATTTTACACTTTTTAGATCATGAGTAACCCAGATTTTTGGAGAACCCAAAAATACCCCTCTTTCTAAGTGAACTCTAAAATATTCAAATCTTAAACTACCCTCTCCTCAAATCAAACCCTTAAACTACCATTTTCCTCAAAACAAACCTTAAACTACCATGCCCTTAAATCAGAGGGCAGAATGATCATTTCATAAGAAAACTAATGGTGTTAGTCAGTTTGCAGACGAATTTTTTTTTCACCGGTGTTTTTTGTAGACCCAGTAAAACACTGTTAATTTTTGCAAAATAGGGATAGTTTAATGTGGGTTTTTTTTTATGATTTTCCCTTCTTCTTTTTCTTATCAATCAAACTGAATGATTAGGGTTTCCCTTCTTCTAGGGTAGGGATCGTCCACCCCTAAATTCAAATTCAAAATATAAGAGTTAGAACGACTTTTTATTATCGAGTTCCTGATAGTTGGTTGAGGAAGCATTTCTTTGGTGATCGATCGTGTTCAAGGTTGACAAGTCCCATGTAAAATGATTGTCCATGTGAAGTTAAGGTTGATAATTCCAAATAAATAAAATGAGAAGTTTGTAAAACCATGACAAAAGGGTTGAGAACTTAATTTAATCTTTTTACTTTGTAAACTACCTCTTCAACTCAGTGATTTGTTTGAACACCTTTAAGTTGTCCTTTTGTACACGTGTAAGTCGGTGGTTTGTCCTTGACCGTTGGGACGTGATTACATCAGCAATTCTCGTTTACTACTACGACAAGCTTCCAGATTTCATGAAAGAATCATGTTCTGACACGCCTTGTCATCTACGCCGTCAGATCAATTACTATTACATCCAACGGACAGTGTCTTAGTAAGACTGGCTGGTAGAGAGCGATTCTCACAGCACTAGCACTAGCTCCACCATCTTCTTCTTCCATCACTTCACAAATAATCGAAAAATCTCTTTACCTCATCTCACATTTGAGGTTCTCTGCAACTTGTGAGTGCACCTCCTTATCCCATTTTGTTCCTTCATTCTTCTATAGTTCCATCATTTGTTTTCCTCATCCCATTCTCTAGTGTTTGTGTTGTGTTTTGGATCTGTGGCTATGTTGATGGATACCTATTTGCTGAAACTCTGTGTTTGCAGTAATTTTGAGTTTAGCGATCGGATTTTTAGTGTATATGCATACCCATAGTTCTTGTATTTGAAGAGGAAGATCAAATTTGATTTGGAGTGCTAGCTTGATGAATACCCATTTGCACAAATCCACTACTTACTGTAAACTAAGTTAATTGCTTAGTTTCTTACATTATTATGCTTATGTACAGTGTTTAGGTTCTTAAGTAGATGAACATAGCTTGCTGGTTTTGCTGATATTTGTTTAGTATTGTTTGGTGTATTTGTGGACTTGCATTCCTTGATGCTTATGTGTGTTCACTCAAACAAATTGGGTTTTGAGATGCCTGATTTTAAGTAAATTTTTTTTTGGTATCGATCATACTATCTCTATCCGTTCTCAACATGCATCCTGATGAATCAATTGTTGGATCTGATTTCACATTGCTTTGTATCTTGTATTTCATAATCGATGTTCAGTAATGCTGTTTCCACTTTCTTTTTTGATAAAATAGATTTTTCTTTCGTTTTAGATACCTTTTAGTTCCTTGCAGTAGTCTAGTTAGTATGGCATTGTTGAAATTAACAGTGTGATGTAATCTATGGACGATGACAATATTGTGTTCCATGAAGGTATTGTGAAGATGGCTAACAGCGAAGCAGAAGGAAGCAGCAAGAGTTCATTCCCTCGCGTTGTCCTCAATGAAAGGATTCTTTCATCTCTGTCTCGGAGATCCACTGCTGCTCATCCCTGGCATGACCTCGAAATCGGTATGCTTTGTAATTGCCTTCTACTTGTAGTTTTTGTAACTTGGGACATTTTTTGTTGTTGTAAAGCACTATTTTGTGAGTTAAGGTCTACCTTAGGATGAAGAAATGTCTATATGTGTATTGATAAACTATAAGCAATATTTTGTAACCCAAATGCATTTTTTGTTATTGTAAAAAACTTTGACATATAGCTACAGGTATTAATGTTCAATGTTGTAATCTATACAGGGCCAGGCGCTCCATCTGTCTTCAATTGTGTAAGCTTCTTCAATTTTTACTTTCTGTTGAATGTTCTCAAGAAAATGATATGTTGATCAATGATGGAAGCAAATTATGATAAGATTTTCAATTTCAGGTGGTTGAAATTGGCAAAGGAAGCAAGGTCAAGTATGAGCTCGACAAGACAACTGGCCTTATCATGGTGCAACTCTGCCTCTTCCTTTTTTTTTTCATTAACTTCTTCAAAGAACAATTCAACAAGTAACTAAATGCTAATCCATACCGGTCAAAAATTTGTATAAAGTCTAATGTAACCTTGAAAATTATCATGCCTTCTACTGGGGTTACAGAAAAAACTTGGATTTCCACATCTTTATAAAATTCAACATAAGATTATCAAAAATCTAAATCATTTTTGAGTTTCGCCTTTAGCATTGGGTACAAATCTTGAAAATACATGTGAAAGTTTTTCATTCAAAATGAGGAAAACTAAGTTTTTTCTTTCTTTCTCAACAGGTGGACCGTGTTCTTTACTCATCAGTTGTTTACCCTCACAACTATGGTTTCATCCCACGAACCCTTTGTGAAGACAGCGACCCCATGGACGTCTTGGTCCTCATGCAGGTAATGCATGACAGATAGTTAGATGTGATCGGATCTTCTCCCACTTGAGCAGAATTGATGAAATGTATTGTTGTTTAGGAGCCTGTGCTACCTGGTTCTTTCCTGCGTGCTCGTGCTATTGGATTGATGCCTATGATTGATCAGGTAAAGCAAAGACTTAAGTCTTACTTTAATGTATTGCATTTCTTGTCCTCCTCCTTGTATAAGGCACCACTTCCAAAGGATCTTTATGTTGCAGGGTGAAAAGGATGACAAGATCATAGCTGTATGTGCTGATGACCCCGAGTACCGCCATTACAAGGACATCAAGGAGATTCCTCCACACCGCCTTGCTGAGATCCGTCGTTTCTTTGAGGACTGTATCCAATTCCACCCCTACCTACTGAACTTGCATTTACCATTCATGTTTGAAACATACAACAAATCTTTGTGTGAAACTCACTTGCATGATTCCAATGGACTACAAGACAGTTCTACATAACTATATCTACAGTTGATCGCTCCATCTATCCTTAACTTTTGATGAATAACAGATAAGAAGAATGAGAACAAGAAAGTTGATGTTGAAGACTTTCTTCCAGCTCAGGCTGCCATTGATGCTATCCAATACTCCATGTCAGTTTTTCAGTTCATCCTTGGTTAAGAATCTTTTTACCAACCTAGCAATTCCATCTGTATCAATTGTTAAATGTTTTGTGTTGCAGGGATCTATATGCTTCTTACATTGTTGAGAGCTTGAGGCGCTGATTGGTTCATAATGGACAAATTGATAAGCCTAAGCTTACACTTCCTGAAAACATCTATATTTTTGTCATGTATCGACTTAAACGATTCCTTATGCCATGTACTTCGTATTGTAAGCTTCATGCAAGTTACTTTTTTTATCAGATACGATACAATTTCTGGAACAATGTCGAAAAGATTGTCATGTTGAGCAAGTTCAGTGATAAACCTGTTCTTCTGTAATGTTGATTCTGTCTCCAACAATTAAAGACAAAGACTAAAGAAACTAGAACTATGCTGCTTTATTGTTTTCAAAGAGATTAAAGAAGAATTGATATATACTTTAAATTTCTGATACCATAAACTAATCTTTTTAATCTTATGATGGTTAAAGAAGAATTTGATGTTATGATTTTCACCCTTGAACGACTGGTAGTTTTAGGCGCGTGCCCACCACATCTCTTTGCTTACTATTATTAACGACAGGGAGTTTTAAATGCATAAGATGACACACGTGGTGAAGTGTGAGTGGAGACCTGTAGGAAAAGTAGTTGCAGAGGAGTATTACGTAGCTCTACTAAGGTACAACTCTCATTGCCAGAGTTCCAAACCCCGCTGCAGAGGATTGTACACTCCGTCCCTTGCAATTGCATCCCTTCCTTCCTTCCTCCACCTCTCGCTCGCTGCTCTCTCACATTTCTCTGTATATCTATCTATCACTCTCGATTTCACCTGATTATTCTTCACTCACCTCTCCCAGAATCTGAGCTCGAAGAAGAAGGAGACAATAGGATGGGGACATTAGGAAAAGCAATCTACACCGTCGGGTTCTGGATCCGAGAGACTGGCCAGGCCCTTGATCGCCTCGGCTGTCGCTTCCAAGGCAACTACTATTTCAAGGAACAGAGTAAGCTCTACGCTCCTTTCTCGTTCTCGTCTCCGGAACCACTCTTTCTGTTAATCTTCAGTTTTGGAGTTCTTAGGGTTTGAATGCTCGCTGTTGGAAATGGAAACCCTAAGAATCCCTCCAAAAGATTGTGTCGTGCAAAATCTTCTCACAGTATCGCGCAAATTCCGATTGTAATGTGGTTTATTCGGTTCAATTTGTGCAAACTGATCTTCGTTAACTTTGCCTGTTTTATTTGACTTCGATTGTGCAACACTGAGCTGGAGTCAAGGACTATACAATGTGTGATAGTTAGGTCAATATGTTAACTGAGAAAAAAAATGGTGTTTTTTAAGATCCCAAGTTGTATGTGTATGATTCTTTCCCGCTTGGTTTAGATACAAAGTATAGTTATATGGAGCTGGTCAGAGTTTGAGTGATATTCGTACGGGAAACATTTTACTTATCCAAAGAAAAATGGGTAAAGCAGAAAGGAAACTTGCTTTGTAGTTTTAGTTTGGTTGATTTTACAGTGGCAATTGTGATGGGCATTGTAGGTTTTGGAGTTGTGATTTTGCCATAAACAATGAGTAACAGTTTCTTTGGATTTCTAACAATTTGCAAGTGCTTTGTAGCTTGTCTTCAAACATGATTTAGCAATGTTTTGTTCATTTTTATGCATGCATTTAATGGAGTCATTCAATGTTTGCTCAGGATTCTTTAGTGTGTGCTCAAATGTTGAATTAATGGAGTTTAGTTGCTAGTCAATTACAATTACTGTTGCAACTTTCATTTAATCTTGTGGCATTTATTGGATAACAATTTGATTGATTTTATAAAGAAACTATGATTCTGTTAGTTTCATTTAGAACAGGGGCTAACGAAACTGTTTCAGTTGGTTACGACAGTTTTTTGCTAGTGAACAAAATCCATCATCTTATTATCTCTACCCATGTTTATTTTATTCCTCTGTGTTGTCTTGAAACATCTAGGTTTGTCAAGTAGTAAATCTTTTTTGTATATGTAACTTCAATTCCGTGTAGGAACTATCATCCTTTTTAAAAAAGTTATCTGTACTCATGTTTTTTTTTTTTCTGCGCTTTGTATATAATTTAATCATCCAGGCTTTCTCATGAGTAATACTAACTCATTATGTGACTTTAAATTGGTGGTAGAAATATCATTCTTTTAATTGACTTTTATTTTTGTTTATGAAGTTTCCAGGCACCGGACGCTCATGAACGTATTTGACAAGGCTCCGGTGGTTGATAAGGATGCTTTTGTGGCTCCTAGTGCATCTGTAATTGGTGATGTTCAGGTGGGACGAGGTGCATCCATATGGTATGGATGTGTATTGAGAGGTAGGTCTCATCACTATAAAACTTTACTATGTGTTTAGATTTTTTGTGTTATTTCACATTAAGGAATTGCAGCAGATGATTTCATTATTTGCATGAAAGAAATCATTTTTTTGTTTACTTTCCCTTGGATGTTTTGTATCTCAGTATTATGTATAAAGGACGTGACGTGACATCATTTACTGTCTTCCTCTCAAGGTACTTGTATTGAGAGATCCCGTGCCTTAAAACTTGTCTGGGATTTCTGTGTTGGCAGAGTTTATTGTTTAGGTGCCTTAACGTTGATGTGATAATTATTATTTGTGCTTAGGAAATGAATCAAGTAGTGAAATGTGAATTTCAATGAGTCTGTTAGAAATTATATTTTCGCACGGGCAGCAAGACTTTTTGGAGATTATCCCTCGAAGAATGGTGATTTGTGAATACAAACAAGTAGTGTTCGAATGTAGTTCAGCTCTTATACCAGTTCAGTAACTTGGTCATTAAATATAAAACCGGTGTTTACACTTTGTTTTGGTTAACTACACATACTCAGACTGATTATCTTTTATATATATATTTTATGCGCACTTAGCTCACTGTCCTGTGTTCTCACCCTTGTGTATGTAGTATCTTTTTTATATTTTTATTACATAAAACTTGCAGGTGATGTTAACAGCATCAGTATTGGGTCTGGAACAAATATACAAGATAACTCTCTTGTTCATGTGGCGAAAACTAATTTGAGTGGGAAGGTTCTACCAACTATTATTGGTGATAATGTCACTGTAGGTTAGTGACATGAGATTATGTTCTAAATGATATCAACCCGGTCTGAGTAGAGATTTTAAGGGACTTTCCTTTTCTTTACAAACAGGTCACAGTGCTGTTTTGCATGGATGCACTGTTGAAGATGAGGCATTTGTTGGTATGGGAGCAACCTTGCTTGATGGGGTTTATGTTGAGAAACATGCCATGGTTGCTGCCAGAGCCCTTGTGAGGCAGAATACAAGGATCCCCTGTGGAGAGGTTTGTAGCAGAACTTACATCCGCATTTCCTAGCTTTCTGGTCCAAAGATACCCCTTGTGTCCCAAAGCATGTGCCCCATTTGACTTTTAGCAAAAATTAAGGATTAGTGGTGTCAGTGCTTATCTTTCCCCACATGTCCCAATTAGCTCTCATGTGCCAGCCACTAAGTTATTATAACTAACTCATGTAAAAGAGCTCCCTCCAACATAATAGAGGATCAGAGTTCGAATCTTTATAAAGACAATCTTGTCAAAGAATCAAGTGTTTAGTGCCCCCTTTTACATAAGTAAGGTTGATAAAAAAAAACTCACGCAAATGATATTATTGCTATTTCATTTTGCATGTGTCGAAACTTGTCATCTTTATGACTCTTGAATTGACTGCACTCAACCATTTCTAGAGGATGAGAAATTTTAAAATGTCCACTTATCTGGTCTGTCATGGATCTTGCTGATTATACTGTTTATTGCACAGAAGTCTTGGTTGGAGTTGATCAATTGATGTCAATTGTGCCACTCTTCTTTGTGTATACAGTTAGAGTGGAACATATAAGAAATAAATAAATTCTTACCCGTTATTTATCCGTGCTTTTTTGAATGTAGGTATGGGGAGGAAATCCAGCAAAGTTCCTAAGGAAGCTTACAGAAGAAGAAATGGCTTTCATCTCCCATTCAGCCTTAAATTATTCCAATTTGGCACAGGTCCATGCAGCCGAGAATGCCAAGGGCTTCGATGAAATTGAGTTTGAAAAGGTTCTCCGCAGGAAATTTGCCCGCCGTGATGAGGAGTACGATTCGATGTTAGGCGTCGTTCGCGAGACACCTCCAGAGCTTATCCTTCCCGATAACATATTGCCAAAGACAAAGGCAACCTAATATCACCAAGTGTGGGCAGGTCTCTCTTCCTGAGCATTAATGCCAGTGAAATGTTTTGTTGTATGTGGATTTGAGGAGAACGACTGCTTCTTCTATTCCAATAATTTTTGGGGGGTTGCCTGAAATAAAGATAAAATCAAGGTGCACTTTCAACCTCTTTTAATCAAGGACATCATTTTTATGTTTGCAAGTCATCTGAGAATGTTCTGCAGATTTTATTTCAATTTCGTTTGATATGGTTACCAGAAATAAAGATTATGAGTCACATATGGCATATTTGAGTTACAAGTTGGAACTATGATATAAATAGCTCTGAGAATTGCTTGTTGTTATTCTTTTGTGTGCATGATTGCAGTTACAGTAGCATGTACATGACCTATACAACTACAGGGGATGATGCCCAATCAAGTCTTTTTATGTACCTTTTTGTTGCCTGAAATTTTGGTTCATAATCATCTTTCATATCAATCAAGCAAAACTATTCAGCTACAAGTGATGTTAAAGACAAGTGTATTAACAATTATGCAATAAGTTGCAATCATAAGTGAGCTGGATTTTTGCCATGGAAGAGCTTGTGAGTGAATACTCAATAGCTAAGCTGATGATTAGTAAAGATGTATCCTGGAAGAAATATTGCTTCATTATGTGTTTTTGTGAACAAATCTTAAGCAACACCTAAATACTTTTCCAATTATCTAATTATAACATTTTTATTTATTATTTGAGTTAGTTATTGTGAAGAGTACAGAAGAAGAGAGTGGATTTGGGATCCCCGAACGATTCTTCATCCAACGGTCCAATTTTGCCACGCCCGACAAGGACCCATAATAGCATCAACTTTCCCGCGTTACCGATTCACCGGCTACGCCTGTCTCGTCTTCATCCTCCATCCCTTGAACGACTCAACGTAGAGTAATCGCGCGTTTATTAAGGCCCTATTTAGTCATTTCATTACATTTTAAAATTTTTGAAATATTCCTAGGATTCTAATTTTATTTCCTCTGGTTACTTTTATTTCTCGTCGTCATGTGACTCTGCAACGCACAGACTCTGCCGCAGAGAGAACAAAAAAGAACAGAGTAATTGAGAGAGTGTGGAAGACAAAACATAAACAGAGCTACAGCAATAGAGAGAGAGAGAGAGAGAGAGAGAGGTGAACTCGAACCCTAGAAAGCTTCATTTTGATGGAAAGTCTCACGCATTCCCGGCTTCCAAACAGGGTTTCCAGGAAAGAGTGTGACGGAACCGGCAATGTGGGCTCGGGAGAAGCCAAGGCCATGCACCACGACTTCTTCAGGGTTCCTAATCTCTCGCCACGCGCCGAGGACTACCGTGAGATTTTCGGGACCTTCAACTCACGCGCCTCTTCGATTCCGGTGCTGGTTCTTCCAGAGCTCGACGAACCCGACCTCTACTTGGATGTGCGCAGCTCCGGGTTCTGCTACTCCGAGTTCTTCGGGGACTTCGATGGTGCCGATTTTGCCCCCTCCTACGAGGACTTATTTATGCCTTCGGTGGGAGCGGAAGCAGCCGATTCTTCCTCAGAAGAAGCAAGGTACGGTATTGTTGTTCTTTATCATTTTTTCAGCTTCAAGTGTTTGTGGAAAAGCTTGAAGCTTTGAACATTGTAGCTTGTGGGTGTTGCTGTCTTTAATGTTGTTTTCGTTTTAAGGTAAACCTGAGACTGAGCTTGTCGTTTAGGGTACTTGGGGGGTTGACCATGGTATTGGGTGTGTTGTAATTGAGACATTAAGTTGGGTTTGTTTCAAAATTGGATTTACTTTGTGTTCTTTGGATTAGGAGTAATTGGTTTGGGAAAATCTTAGGCTGAGCCAAGAGTTTATTGTTTTTGTATTTGATTTAGTGAAGACTGTGTTTAAAGTATGATTGAATTATAGTAAGATATCATTTGGTTGAGTGAAGACAACATAGCTTTCAATTTGTTCTTAATGTATGTGTGTTGGAAGAGTATTTGAATCATATCTTTAATATCTGTAAAAAAAAACATCCATAAAAATGGAGCTTGATATGTGGGTTCTTTCTTTAATCCTCATGTACAGGACTCCTGTAGATGCTGAATCTCTACCAGAAGAATCAGATCCTTGTATTGAAGATCCATGCTTTTCAATTGAAGAGGAAGATTTGTCAAATGGGTCGGATCACATGGGTCATGCACCAATTGTTCCTGAATGTTCTTTTGCAGCTGATCAAACCGCTCCCTTGCCAGAAATAGGAAGCAAAAGACCATCCTTTTCTCTGGCTAACAACTGTGATCACAATATGCAGTTCGGAAAAGTCATGTCAGAGCCTTCTTGTGCCAGTGATGGGAATGGTTCTCATTGTAAAGGTTTTGTTACTATCTCCGACATCAGCCTCCAAACCGAGCCTTCTCATCTGCCACCACCTCGTAGACCACCGCCTTTGGTAGATATAAGTAGATCAACTTCTAACTGTAAATCCGTGGATTCTGCTGGGACTGGATGTGATAGTTCATCTTTCTTTGATGTGGAGGTTGATGCAAGTTCCTCTGCTATTGCTAAGAAGGAAGTGAGGAAAGCTCCAGAAAAAGTGAAAAGTGTAAAACAATTAAGAAGATCCTTTGAGCTTGAGGAGAGGTGTGGGAGGCGATCCTTGTCATCAGTAAAATATGACTACTTTGTAGAAGTTGAACCGAAAATAGAAGACGAGCAGGCTAAGAAGATTGAAGAAAAGAGGCAGAAAGTGAAAGAGGCTGGTAAGAGAAAGGAACATGAGAAAAAACCAACGGAGTTGTACAAAAGTGAAATAAAGGGACGTGAGGTTATTGATCACGAAAGCATTGCTAACTGGGTAAAGGAGGCTTTGCAGCAGGATGCTAATGATGAGAGGTTTAAGGAGGCAATGGAGAGGGATGAGAAGAAAAAACTCAAAGAGGATTGTCAAAGATCAGAAAATGAGAAGAGACCGCTTGGGGCTGTTGCGCAGGAAGAGAATGAAATGAAGCAAAAGGAGGATCGTGAACGGGAAGGCAAAGAAAGGAGACAAAGAAAGGCTCGTGAAAGAGAAGATAACGAGAAGAGACTGAAAGAGACCCGTGAAAGGGAAGAGAATGAAAAGAAATTAAGGGAGGCTCAAGAAGAGAAAGAAAGGAGACCAAAAGAGACTCGTGAAGAAGAGAATGTGAAGAGACTAAAAGAGGCCCGTGAAAAAGAAAAAGATGAGAGGAGGCTGAAAAAGGAACGTGAAAGAAACCAAAATGAGAGGAGGCTGAAAAAGGAACGTGAAAGAAACCAAAATGAGAGGAGGCTAAAAGAGTCGTGTGAAAGAGAGGGAAATGAGAGGAAGCCAAAAGGGTTCAGTGAAAGAGAAGAAAATGATGAAAAACTATGTGAAGCACGGAAAAAAGAAGAAAATCAGAAGAAAGTGGATGGTGAAAGAGAAGAGAATGAGAAGAGATGGAGAGGGGCTTTTGAGCAGGAAGAAAGAGCAAAGAAACAAAGAGAGGCTAAAGAAAGAAATGATAATGAGAAGAAATTTTCAAAGGCTTGTGAAAAGGAAGAAATTGCAAAGAGAGCAGAAGCATTCTGGCAGCAAGAAATTAACTCTAAAAGCTTAGGAAATGGTTTCGAACAAGAAGAAAGTGAGACAAGACTAGAAGCATTTGTGCAGAAGGCACCAAAAGGGGCCAATAGGTGGAAAGAGATCGAGAGTCTTCATAAAGACACAAGAGGACGAAAAGATTTGACGGGACTAAACAAAATGTACAACCAAACTGAAATGGATGAGAAACTAGAATTGCCTAACTCAACTGATAAAGGGAAGGCTTTTAAAGACCATGGAAATGTTGTGGGTGAACCTGAAAATATTCGTAAAAAATCGAAGGCAGTTGAAATGGAAAGTGCGGTTGTTGATGAAACAAGCAACACATCTGGTGTAAAGTGGAGAAGAGAATCAAAACAGAAAGTGGAGAACCTAACGGTGGAAAATGATGTAGAGCTGCATCTTTCAGAAGGCAATTTGAAGAAAGTTGGTGAAGATGGGATCGGTGGTGGACAAAAATGTACCAACAGAGGTAGGAAAAAGTGGGTTGCAAATGGGGGAGAAATAGATGTTGTATTGGAGATTCGAAGAAACACCCAAAGTCCTGATAAACATGAGTGTGGAAAGCAGAGAACAATAAGCAAAGATAAGAATTTGAGCAAGACATGTGTCCTTGAGGTGAAAGAAAGCGAGCTAGATCAACAACGGCTTCAGAAGATAGAAGAAATGGAGAGGGAAAGGGAAAGAGAAAAGGATAGGATGGCTGTTGACAAAGCAATTCTTGAAGGTCGTGAAAAGGCCGAAAAGGCTATAGTGGAAAGAGCGAGTGCTGAAGCTCAGCAAAAAGCACTGTCTGAGGCCCGTGAAAGACTAGAGAAGGCATGTGCTGAGGCCAGGGAAATGGCACTACTAGGTAAGGCATCAATGGGGCGTACAGCAGTAGAGAGACCAACCAAAGAAGCTAGAGAACGAATAGAAAGATCTGTTTCTGATAATTTCTCTGGCATTTCCAGAATCAGTAGAATGAGACATAGCTCTTCATCATCTGTGAGTATGCTTATAAGTCTTAACTACTCTTTTATTTATTTATTTATCATGCACACATTTCCAACAATTTTTCAAATGGCAGGATCTCCAGGACCTGAATTCCCAGAGTTCAGGCTCTTTTGATGGCTCAAGAAATCTGAATTCCTCTGTATCTATAGGTAAGTGATTCATGAAGCACTGGCTATAGCCTGTAGTTTTATGTAGAATGTAATATTGTTTGTTATTCCTCGTTTTATGTTTGAATTGCTGGTTGCTTAACAATGTATCTTTTCCATATGAAGCTTCCTATGATGCTGAGAGATCTGAAGTTGTTGAAGATGAATCAGCTCAGAGGTGTAGGGCCAGATTAGAGAGGCATCAGCGAATGGAGGAACGAGCGGTATGCTTCTTAATTTGATTTTAAAAAATAATCTGATGTTTGTTTATATCTAACCTAAGTAATCCTTGGCTTTCTGACCCTTTTCATCAGGCAAAAGCTCTTGAAGAGAAGAATATGCGTGATCTTCTTGCTATAAGAGAACAAGAAGAAAGAAATGTAACCATCTTCGGAACAACAATATCTTATAATTATGAACAAATTTATCATGTTTCACTGACCCTTGGGTATCTATTTAACCGTGTTAACAGAGATTATCTGAAACTCTGGATGCTGAGGTGAAGAGGTGGTCAAGTGGGAAGCATGGAAACCTGCGTGCATTGCTTTCAACGCTGCAATATGTATGTCTTGATATCTTGGGGCACTATAGTGATTTAGAATAACATTAATTCAAGCCACTTTTAAGAGACCGATCTTTTGACCTTCCATGTCTCCTGTTTTGTAACAATATTAAACTCGGCTTAACCAGGCGTTGCTTGAACTAAAATTTTATCTGTTGGCAGATTCTTGGGCCCAGCAGTGGTTGGCAGCCAATTCCATTGACCGACGTTATAACTAATGCTGCTGTAAAGAAGGCTTACAGGAAAGCCACTCTTTGTATCCATCCTGATAAATTACAGCAACGAGGTGCAAGCATACAGCAAAAGTACATTTGTGAAAAGGTTTTTGATCTTCTCAAGGTTTGTTACTTCAATCTCACATTTATTACCTATATATTTACTATAATCTTTGATCAACTGTTGGGTCATTCTGTATCTTCACTTATCTTTATTGGTGTGGCTGCAGGAAGGTTGGAACAAATTCAACTCAGAAGAGCGATGACTTGGTCCCATGTATGTATGATTTATAGTTGATATATTTGTTCCTTAGTGTAGCTTGTTGAATTGCTGTAGAATCTTGGGAAATGGGTTAGAGTGTTGGATGACAAATTGTGTATGCATATGTAGTGCTTATAGATTAATTATATATCGGTGGGCTGGCTTCTGAATCATTTTGAATGGTGAGATTGTGGTTACAGATATGCATGATAACATCAGTTCTAGAATTAGAAACTAAAGAAGTGCTTCTTTCTAGGTTTGGCCATTGACACCAGAAAGGTTCTTGTTCTTTTATGGGCTTAGCTCTAATGAACATATCCTCCAATCTGTACTTGAACACAATGCCAACATCAACATGTCTCAGCCTCTTTGTGGAGAAGCACACCAATTCCAAACTATCAATCAAAACTCTAGTTAGAGTTTTGTCTTTGAATTGATTGTTGTGGCCTCTTAAGGAGGAGAGAACCAAGCCCTATGAAGGTTGCTCGAGTCTGTAATTGATTCCTCAAATTATCAATCAAAGCTTATTCACTGTTTAATCGTTCATATGTGTGTCCAAAAAAAACACTGACCAACCTACCCATGAACCTCAATTTACCAAACTCAGTAAATCACATATTGATGACAGGTCCAGAGGACTGTGTTACACTTGTCTTCTACCTTATACAAAAGGTCACATTTGCCCAAATAGCAATAGAATCTACATGATCTGTGATGATCTTGTTGATGAAGAATCTAAAATTACTAAAGGGAAGGAGTTAGAAGATTTCCAACCTCTGGAACAACAATTGTCTGAATTGCTACTTGATGGAGGAGAGAAATGTGTCAGAGTTAGCAATGAAGATTTGCAGATTGTCAAGCCTCATTCAATCAAAATCATAAGTATGATAGAAAAGAAGAAGGTGTCATCACTGGTGGATCTTGGAGCTAGATGTTCAGTATTAGATGAAAACACTACAAAGAAGTTGTGAGTGGAAATGATTCTCATGTATTCTAGAAGAGTTAACATGGCAAATGAGGTCAAATATTACTATGTGAGTTACTGCATTGTTAGATGGGAGATGTATGGTCACAAATTTGAAGGGAGGTTCTTAATCATGTCTCCAGGAGATTGTAGCATGATCTTAGGGTTTGATTGGCTCAAATTAATAGATCCTGTAGTTTTCAGTTATAAACACAGAGCCATTATCATCATACTGAACAAGAAAGTAATTCTGAGGGAGGAGTAAACAAGACCTCAGCTAGCAGTGATTGTCTGATTGACTGCAAAAAGGCTAGTAAATAAGTAAGAGCTGGTCATACTCTCTACTTAGGGCATATAGTAAATATGATTGAGATGCTAGAAAATGGGGTGATTCAATGTAGGAATAACCCTTTCTCTTTCCCTGATAATCATGTTGTTGACAACAAGTGTATTTTTATTTTTTGGAAGTTGATGATAGTTTCTAACCACACAAGACATCACAAACTAGTTAGTATAACTTTGATTCAAATTTTGATAACTTCTTGATATATGTATAATGTCTAGAATTATCTTAAACTTGTCTAATTTCAACTCACGTTTATAAGTAAAAATAAAATTCTAAATATCTAGATATTTATGCAATGATTTCTATAAAATAAATCTTAATCATTAAAGATACTTTATTAAAAATAAATCTACATCATCAATTTAGATTATGAACGCTATAAATAAATATCCACGTTCATCACCTTTTTCTAGTATAATATTTGCATATGAAAAATTCTATACTTTTCATACTATGTTCTTTAACAAGAAAAAAAAGTACCGATCATGTGTTTGTTTTAGGCCAAAATAGTTATTTACTTAGCTATACACATTTCTTTTAAGACTCATACCATCATGAATATAAAAATCTTGTTTGTCAATCTTATCCGTAGACCGTAGTAATAAAGTTTAAGAGTTAGTAGCATATGTGATTACATCCTGTAACACCAACCAATTGTGTGGTTAGTAAAAGATTGTAACCCTATTATGAATATATTATATTATTTATCTTTACAATCGAGATAATGTTTTGAAGTTTTATCATTTTTTATCTTTTAAAATTCTATTATAAGTAAATTTTAGAATTGTCTTATTTCGAGAATATGAAAGAAATAATAGTATATGCGTTTACATTCTATAACACCAACCCATTGTGTGATTAATAAAAGATTCTAACACGTGTACATTTTTCAAATTATGGCTTACTGTTAACTTCTATTAATACTTACGACATTTTTCTTTTTAAAAAAGATTGAGCTTTTCAGGTACCATATTCCCTTCCATGTATTTTAGCTCGCTTCCTACATCTCTCAACTGTTTTGTGATAGGAGTTTAGTTACATGCCACACATTATCATGTCATTAGGTAGAGTGGTGAAGAGAGTTGAACTATACACTCATTTAATAACAAAACAAAAAAAATGTTGTGTAATCTCCCGGACCACCTTTCTCATGCACAATGGATTATGCTCTTGTTTGGATACTTGTTAGAATTTGATCTAAATGACCAGAGGCCTAATCGGAATGTTCTTGGTACCCACAAAAATTATAAGATTCACTATGTTTCCTCTTGAAAAGGAACATGGGAGGGCTACTAAGTTTTGGTGGTTCATGACTCATGAGGATAGAAGACTCAAATTTCAATATTTTAAAGAAGACTTTTGGGGTTCAGGCAAAGCTTGAGAAACAAAATGCTCTTCCATAGATCCAAGAGTTCTTTTGTTAAATCAAGTGATTTGATAGGGATGCATATTTTTCTAAACTTGATGATAATTTATTTATTATATCAATAGAAAGATATACACTTCATTCCACGGTAATTATTTAAATAAAAACTGATATTAAATATTTTATAACTTTATAGGGAATAAACCCGTATTTAGAGGCGGATCTAAAAATGTTTAGAAGGAGGAACGACATTTCTTATTAGATTAAATTTGACTTATCTTAAAAGAAAGACTAATATTTTCTTACATAATGATTCTTATAACTAATTTCTCCTTGGTTACAATATAGTCAAATAACATCTATGACGTATCAATTTTTTTTAAATGATCCAAAACTACTTCATTGGTAACACCAGTGAATATTTCATTCTCGATATATACTACCAAACCATCATTAAGAATTTTTCTCACATCCAATTTACAACAATATTATTATTGAAAGTATTTTTTCACTAAAAACTATTGCAACTGATAGAGGCAAAATTAATTCATATAATCTATAAACCATTGAAATTAAACCAATAACATAATATTACAGAGAAAAACATTTCAATCAAGAAATAATGAAAATAATCAAATTAATTATTGACTATTAGTAAAAATTATTTCATCTCTTTATTCAGGTACGAGATTATATAATACATTCCATATAAGTAATAGTGATTAAATTTGTTATACAAAAACAGTCATTTTCATCCAAAAGTATTTCTTATTATATTCCTTTTTGAAAATTTTCAATTGATCTTTATCTTATTAATAACTTTTATCACATCTGTTTCCCGAATGATATAATATTGGGTATGTTGGAAAGTGTGGTAGAGGTTTGTACCTAATATAGAGTATTTTGGAGTTAAAAAAAAAGTTAAAACACGTCGCAAATCTTCAAATGATCATAACTTTTTCGTACGAACTCTGATTTAGGCCCGTAATATATTAAATCGAATGAAACTAAAACCTCTACGATTTCATGACACTTTCTCGGGTAAAGGGGGCGACCACCTCCCTTGCCCTCCACTGGATCCGCCCTTGCCTGTATTGGAGGGTGGCGAAACGTTCAAGAGGTGAATTAGAGGTTTTTTTTGTTTTGACATTGGTGAATTAGAGTTAGTAGGGTAATTTTCTTGTAGTTGGCAGTCATTTTGGAATATTAATATTGTATTGGTAAAAGAGTTAATATTATTTTTCTTATTGATATGGTTTAAATTGAAGCTCTACATTACCATATATTTTTGTTTACCAAGTTATAATTGAAGTGAGTAACCCTTGTCTCAAGAAAAAAAGTGCAGTTCTTTTATAGTAGTTCAAAACATCATGATAACAAGATCACAATTGAAAGTAGGGATATTTACAAACGACATTCTAACATATCGTCGATTTTCACATAACACCCTAATATTTCAACTTACATCAGGACACCTTAAATTTCCTCCGTCCATTTTTTCGGCAAACCATGTTAGGAATTTGGTGTAAATGACCAAAATATCCTTCAGAATAATTCAAATTTTCATGCAATTGCCCTTTTTATATATTTTTTTTGTTTGTGTTTTTGTCTCCTTCTTGCTCTCTCTCTTCTTCCTTTCTCGTATAAGCCACGAATGGAATCGTGTTAAACTATCTTTGTTCTTTTTTTGTCTGTTCGATTATTTTATTCCCTTTTTATGTAATCAATCTTCATATATAAGAATTTGAAATCACCATCTCCCTTAAATCACCCAAATCTGGAGATTGAGAAGGACATGGAAATGCAATCAAAATCCTCAAATCAAAACCCACCCATCACAAGACCAAATTGTAGTATGAACTAGGTTTTATAATTTCACCAATTATCAAACCCTAAAATCATAAAGACTAAATTCCTCAAAGGGTAATTTACAAATGCACCCCTAACCTATAAGCCAATTTCACATAACACCCTAATTTATTAACTTACACGAAGGCATCCTAAACTATCCAAAAATTTACGAAGTCTATTTTTCCATCCAACTCTGTTCGGGTTTTTGAGTAATTAAAATGACAAAAATACCTAGGGGTGGGCATCGGCCGGTGGCCGGCACCGGCGAGGAGAATAGGGCACCGGGCCCGGACCTCCCGGTTGCCGCA